>WSXT02082813.1:0-11952 GCA_011762715.2 Neuroterus valhalla
CCAAATCGGATTGGTATGGTATCCATTGTCTCGATTCATGTTGTTAGGGTGCTTGAGGATTTCGATTGCTTCTCTATTTTATTTTCTTAAATCAAAATCTTCTATGGTAGGAAAATGATTTTTTTTTCTGCTGAAGATTGATTATTTGAGTTGAAATTAACCTATTCCAATTGTGGTTGGAAATGTAAGTTTTTGAAGAAAGTCGCTTTTTCTGGTTGCAAATGAATGTTTTTAACTAACGATTCAGATAATGACTTTTTATGCTTGAAAAGTTATCTTTTTTAGTTGAAATTTGAATCTTTTGTTAAAATTTCGTTTTTTTTTTGTTGAAAAATCACGTATCTTGGTTGAAAATCTATATTTTCAGGATAAAAATACGGAGACCGAGATGAGGATAGAGGTAAGATAGAAGGAGTAAGTTTGAAAGAAATTAGAAGAATGATGAATGGAGGAAACAAGTAAGAAAGAAGTTAGTGGGGGAGAGAACGGAAATGGATGGGATAAGGAATGTAGAGAGTAAAAGAAGGAAGTGAGAAAGGAACTTAGGAGATGGAGGAAAGGAAAAAGTCGTGGAGAGGAATATAGAAGGAAAAAGGATAAATATACGGAGACATGTGATAAGAAAAAAGAGGAGGAAAGTACAAGGTTTGAAGAGGGAGCGGAGAAGGCTTGAACAAAAAAAGACGTTCGGAAAGTAGTGTATAAAGAGAGTTAAAGGAAGAAAGGGGTAAACCAGGATATAGAGATGATAGAACGGAAAAAGTATTTCATGGATCTGCTAGGAGGGGTAGAACATAAAGTGAGAGAGGGAGGAAGAGAGGGTAGGGAAGGGGAAGGAGTGATTAAGAGGACATAACAAGAGAAGAAATATTCAATGTTTTAGGAATAATGAAAGAGGGAAAAGCTCCTAGTCTGGACGAAATTCCAAATGAAGTATGGAAATATGGGGGGAGTGAAATGAAGGAATGAGCATGGATTATGTGCAATAGGGTATGGAGAGGAGAAGGTTGACCAGAGATATGGAAAGAAGGGGTGGTGGTACCAATATTGAAAAAAGGCAAAGGAGAGAAGGTCAAGGATTATAGGGGAGTGACGCTAATGCCAAACTTGTACAAGTTGTATGTAACGGTAATATCGGAAAGAATAAAGGAGGAAGTTAAGGAAAAAAGGAATAGGGGTGATGAGGATGATGGACATAATATACGTTGTAAATTATATAAGAAATAGGAGAATCAAAAAGGAGAAGGGAGGAATGATAGCCATGTTCGTAGACCTAAAAGCGGCATTCGATTCCCTGGGCAGGGAAGACATAGAAAAGGTTGCGGTAATCGAAAGTCAAAGGAAAAATTTTAATAAAGGAAGTTTCAGAAATGTGAGACAAAAAGCAGGGTGCAAGTAGTCAAACGAGTAGGCGATAGTTCTTGGTTGGTGAGAGGAATGAGGCAAGAGTGTCCTCTGAGCCCACTTTTATTTAATATCTAGATTGGGAGGTGTTAAGATAGGAAAAGTGAATATATATATACACTGGCTGACGCAGATGATATTGTAATGATGTCAGAGGATGAAGAGGGATGGGATTGGATTGGAAGAGACCTGGATATCTGGTGAGAGAGGAAACGCAAAGGGAAGAACGGAGATCATTACAGATATACATGTAGGAGAGGAAATCGGAGTGAACTCTGAAGAATCAGAAGAAAAAGATAAGGTAAGGCAATTGAAAGGAGGGTGGGTGAGGATAATATAATCAAAATACAATAAACGGTATAAGATAATAAAAAAGGAAGGACTATCACAGTATTTGGGGAAGAGGCGGGGAGAAAAGAAATGGACAAGCATAGTAAGATTTAGATTGAGGAAAGAGATCAGAGAAGCGGAGAAGAAGATGTCATTAGAAACAAATGTTATGTTAAATGTTCATTCGAATTCCCCAAGACAGATGCTATTCAAGCAAAAAAAAATTATTTCGTTAATTTTAAATAGAAAAGTAGGGAAGAAGTTGAGATGCCGGAAAAGTCATTGGAAGACAGAAAAGCAGCAGGTGTGATTGAAATACCCAACAAAGTGTGTAAACATAGGAAAAATAAATTGTTAGGATGAGTTGAGGTAACACGCAACAGGGTATAGAGAGCAAATAAAAAACCAAGAATATGAAAAGAGGGGAAAGTGGTACCAATGGTCGGAGGGAGAAAGAGAAAGGAATTAAATATCACAGGGGTGTAACGCTGCTGCCGATATTCTATGAGATATATATGATATTAGAATCAGAGAGGCTGAAGTAAGAAGTAGAAGAGAAAGATATGAGTTTGATGCAACGGACAGGGTTAGGGAAAGTTATTGGAGCAATGGGTGATGCTTAGGTGCTACGTCGTTATATTATAAAAGAATCAAAAGAGAGGAAAGGAATTCAACATTTGAAGGCGGCCTTTGACTCGTTTAACAAAGAAGATATAAATGAAGCTGCGGAAAAAGAACATAGAAAAAGGTTAGGAAACGAGAGTTCTAGGCCCGGATGTCTAATGAGCCTACGCCAGTTGAATATATCAATTTCGGATTGAAAGGAAATGGAGGAAAAGAGGTAGGGAAGGTTGCTGTTAAATGGATAAAAAATATACACAGTTAGAGATACGGATCATATAGTGCTATTATTGGAGGTAAAGATCAGAAAGAAAACTTAAAGCTGACACTGATAAAACTAAGGTTATGAGGTTCAGAAAAGAAGTGAAGAAAGGGAAGGAAAAGCAAGATCAAATAGTAAGAACCAGAGAAGCATAAATTCAAATATGTCAGTTTCATTAACAAGCCGCGCATATTGAGAAAAGGATTGGAGAAGTGCTGAGGATAATGGAGTAGATGTATGAAATAGGAAGGCGAAGGTATCAAAAAGATTAGGATAAAAGGATGAGTTTTTTTGATATTTTCGCATGGCCAGTATTGAGCTGCGGGGTAAAGATATGGGCATGAAAAGAGAAGAAGAAGATGAAGGGGTTTAAAGAGAAATATATAAGATAGGTATGAGGGGAAGGATGGAGATCACTAAGTTTAATGGTGGGAGAAGAGGCTCGAAAGGATAAATTGAGAACAAAGGCAGGGAAGGAAGCGTGATAGTTTGAAGGAAAACTGAGAGGTGGAAAGACCTAATTCCTCCCCTTCTAGCTCCTTATGAGCTAGCAATGAAGTGTTATGAACAGGTAGGAAGGAATGGAAAGAGAGCAGTCACCAACGCATTGGAAAAAAGGAAGGAGGGAGTTTTTCCAGAGAACGTGATATAAGAATAGAAAAAAATAACAGCTCTGAGGAATTACAAGAGAAAAATGAAAAAAAGTAGAGCGGCCGGGGGACCGCCGGCAGAAGCTTTGCTCTTTCGCGTTGGAAGAAAATCATAAAGTTGATTGTTATTTCATTATTCGATTCGAAGAAAACAGCTATCCTCTTACTTTATGCATACATGCACGCCAGTAAAACAAATATTGTAGCAGGAAGTATAAAGTTGATCAAAACTGGAGATTCAAATTTCAAAGAAGTTAAATTATCAAAGTTTGTCAGTTTTAAGTGTTATATGCAGACATGAACTTTGAGACGACTCACTACTAGAACTATTTATGGTAATGCTACTGTTTATGACCCATAATGAAAAAACGGTTTGAAAAAAGGGTTTTTTCTAGAATTTTTTTGTTTTTATTTAAAAAAAGGCGAAAAAATGTAGTGACAGGAAAATGCGTTATGAGTGTTTGCAGCGAAAACACTGATGGAAAAGGGTACGTAGTTGCGGTGAATGTCGATAATAAGGCATGAAATAGTTGAAATGGCACATTATTGTTAAAATTAACTTGAAAAACGAACATTCCAAATTCTCGAAAATTGAGGTTATGTGAGTCGTATTATGATGAGCAATGACCATTGCAGAATCGATGTAACTGCGGATGGCGGTTCTTTCGTTAATTCTCGAAATCGTGAGTTCGATTAGTATCGAAAGATTTGAAATTCGAATTTCGAACCATCCAATAATTTGGTGTGTTTGCACAAATACCTGACCCTATATTCAAAAAATCTTATATTGTATTTCTCTCTTTTTATAGTAAAGTGTGCATATCATGACCTCAAAAATGTCAAATAATGTTTGGCTTTTTTTTCGATTCCAATTTTTTTTCGCCAGATTTCTTTTATCAATATAAATGTCCGATAGTTTTGAAGATGTTTGCGCCAGTTGTGTGTAGATACTTGAAGATTTTTCAGTTTTGTGCCGAGACATAGATAACTTGTATGAATTTTTGAAACATCATGGTTCCCTCCTTAGAGAAAAAAATTGTCCACAATGCGGTGAAAAATATACCCTTGTAGCAGAAAATACAGAAGACAGCAAGGAATTGCCATTCCGCTGTAGAAAGACAAGAAGTGTTGAAAAGAACAAAAATAAACAGAAAGTCACGTGTGATTTCCACGAAACATTTAGGAAAAATACTTTTTGTTCGGGGTCAGATTTGCCCGTTGCCACGATTTCTCAATTCGTTTGCTACGTTTTACTTGATGTTAAAAGCAAAAGTATTTTTTCACGGAGAGAGCTTGGATTAGGTCCAAACGTTGTGAACGATTGGCTGAATTTTATGCGAGAGGTTTTTTTGGATTTGCTGGCAAGAGCAAAAAAAAATTGAAGGAGGCAATAAAATCGTAGAAATTGACGAATCTTTAGTAGGTAAACGAAAGAATGAAGCTGGAAGAATCATATCAGGGCAATGGATTTTGGCGGAATAGAGAGAGGGAGTAGGTTATGTCAATCATTCTATAAACTTTGTCGACCCAACTACCCAAGCACACATCCAGGGTGTTGAACATTTTTGGAGAGATGTAAGAGACAACATTCCAAAATATGAACGAAGAAGGTATCAGTTTTTGTGATAGTTGGCAGAGTTCAACTTTCGCAGACAATTTTCGGACCGCAGGGAATGAATTTACCAATTCTTTCGTGCTGCAAGTATTCTATGCGATCCTCAAAAACAGCTCGGCATCGATCAAAAGTCTCCATTTCCGATTCGCACGTGATTTTTATTTCGAGATTATATTTACATATTCTTTTACAACATCACGTAATTATTTGATTTACCAGAATTTCAGGGATTACGACGTTGAATCGGAATGCGAGTAAGAAACCTGTAAATACATGATTATTGATGATTAAAATTTTTTGGACACGGTTCGACCTAATATTTCTACTGCAAACTATGCTAGTTATAATTATAAAGACAGTGATTTTATATAATTAAATATATGATTTTGATTGGAGTGACATTGTGCGGGTAGGAATTGCAATCGGTGATAAAGGCACCCCTTTAATTGGTCACATGAATAACGTGGGTCACATACTTTCCTCTTTCCCCATGTATCGTGGGAGCGGAAAGGCACATCTGTGACTGGTCCACAGGGGTTTATTTATCACTTTTGTTTTGATCCTACTCTTTCAAAAAGTTTACCAAAAATACCCAACCTAGGTGAACACACTTTCCTTACAAATATTTTGGAAAAAAGAAACAAATACACAATTCTGACCTGCATTTGAATTCGAAATTAAAATTTCTAATCTTTTGATACTAATCGAATCCACAGTTTCGAGAAGTATCGAAAGGCCGCCATCTTAACTTACGTCGCTTCATCATGAAACACATAACCTCAATTTTCGAGGATCGTTAATGTGTTTTATCAAGTAAATTTTATTAATAATGCTCGACTTTAACTATTTCTCGAGCAATTAACGACATTCACTACACGTAAATACCTTTTTTCATCAGTGTTCACGCCGGAAACACTTAACCGCAGTCCCTTGTCACTACATTTTTTCACCTTTTTTTCAATAATAAAAATAAAAAATTTGTCTTTCCGTATTAATCTACGGGTAAAAATAAGCCATTCTACAAAAAAGAAACTATTCATTATAAATGCCGTTAATCGCGTGGAGCGTTTAAGACCGTGTTCAATACACACACGCACAGCGCGTTGAGTATGCGCCGCGCCATCCCGAGCAAGAGTGGGCGAAAGAAAGACATGTGAGTACGGAAAGAGCAGAGTCTACTGCACATAAACTACAATGGCCTCAAAAACAGTAGGGAGGGGGAAAGAAAGGGGGGGGGAGATAGCTGCGTGTGTCGAGGCGTATCTCGGAAAATCTGTCTCTTTTCTCGTGACGAGGTGTCCCGTTTTTCCCAGTTAGATCACCTCGCTCAGAGTGTATGTATACCCTTCCGAAAGAAGAACAGGTTTTATAATGCAGTTATCAGAAAGATAGGATCGGATAAGAGTTTCGACATTCAATAAATAGTACGAGGTGATGAAAACATAAGGATTCTTAGTATATCTGGAAAGAAGATAGAGAGAGAGAAGAGACAGGCCATAAAATCTATATGGATACTAGGAAATTAAGTGGGAGGAGCAATGTATAAAAGGTGCATGAAAAGATAAAATGAAGAGTGCGAATGGGTAGGGCAGATATAAGAGCATGCATGTGATAGTTGAAAGGGAGGAATGCAGGGAAGGGTATTGAGAAAGGGTATGTTAAGAGGACTTCAGTGGAGGAAGGAATTTGTAGGGAAGTGACTGATGAAGGAAGAAGGGGCCATATGTGCAAAAGAAGAGGAGCGAGGAAGTGAAGGGAAGACAAGATGGGAAGCATAATTGGGATTGAGGAGGTGATGGAAGTCGTATAGGAGCATTACCGTGGCTGGAGAAATGTACATCAAGATGGAAAAAGATTTATGTATGATAAGACGTAGAGAAAAATGGGGAGCAACAGGAGATGTGTTAACCTTCAGGAGACACATTATATATCAAGGAAAAAGAAGGGTGCAAGATTTCTGATAATTTAATTTCATCAATATTAATATAGAGAATAACCAATTCTATTTGCTGAATTCCTTCCACCTTACGTCTTCCTGACCACAAATCTGTCTTTTAAATAAGAACTTTGTGCAAGACAATAAATTAGAGGTGTAATCCAGGTGGTTTAAAGTAAGATTTCTCTCAGTGACGCTATACAGACCGTTATTGATATCAGGTAGTATTTCGCGTTGTCGGTAATCCACACGCGAGAGTAAGGACGTCAGCGATAAAAGGATCATTGTTTTTATGAGCGTCGTTTCGAGTGGGTGGTTCCTCCGATCTTCAGTCTCACGTGTCCCATAGAAACCATACATTTCCATAATCCAAAACCACCTCATGGGGTTCAACCCATGAGTGATTCCGAATCGTAACTTTTCTCACTGTAAGAATCTGGAAATTCAATTGAGGATTGGTTATCAAAACCGCAGGACACCGCTTTGATTCTTAATTTTGTTGTATGCGGGAAAGCATCCCCCATAAAATAGCGTTGACATTTTCAGCCCTAGCCTGTCCGTCTTCTTTTGAGTACAGATTGTTTGAGGCGTGTGGAACACCGTTTCACGGGCCCGGCGCGGCCCATAGCGTGGGGCTTGGCGCATGCGCGAAACAGGGAATAAGGAGTTATCTTCTGTGCCTTCTTCTACGAAGTTTCTAAGAATGCCTATCGTAGAATGTTCTTAACAATTCGTTCCTTATTTGTAAATGGTGATCAAACTTATATATTTACTTATTAATAATTTTCTCCCCCTAGGTGATCTTTATGACCTTGAGAAAGCATTTATTTTTTTAAGCAAGTCGGCCACCATTGTGTGCTCGGGATTATGGGTTTTGAAAAACAAATATCATTTTTGAATTCAGCGACCCTAAAAACGTAAACCAAAGTTGATTTCCATTCGATAGTCCATCTTTTATGCAAGTCGGCCGCCATTTTTCATCCGCCGTTTTGTATTCTGAAAAACAAATATCATTTTTGGATTGAGCAGCCCCGAAAACGTAAATAATTGTTGATTTTCGTTCAGGAATGTACATTGCAACATGATTATCATTGATTTAGGGGTTTTGTCCGGATCTTTGGGATTTTGAACCAGTGTAAAATAATAGGAAAATATTTTTGTTAGATCTTAAATTATGGTCGACACACTTCTTCATAATTATATCTCCGTAAGATCATCTCTATTACGACCTTAGTGAAATTGGCATCTTCACTAGTCTATGTACTGCCTCACGCTAAGGTAATTACAATGTCCTCACTTTCGGAGATTCAAGATGACGGCAGGACGCTTCTTGCTCCTGCTTTCACATAAATAACAGTTCAACCTGTTTGTTTTTTGTCTTTCACTTTTTTAATTGACAAACTTCTCTGTTATACGGACGATCAATACTATCTTCTGTTTTTATCTACGTCCACCTGAAATTTCAGCAACAATAGTAGATATTCAAATAATAATTTCTATCATTTTCAATATTCAATACCATTTTCTTTTTTGCATCATTACAGACTACTTACTTCTGATTTTATTAAATCAGGAATTTGATTACACCTTATTTTATAAATAAAGACACTTATTTGAGTTTTTTGACGCTTCGAAATTCAACGGCATGATTACGTATACTTCAAAAGTGTTGACATGATAAAGACTCCAATACACAAGTCTGTTATTTGCTCACTAGTGGGTAGAGGGCGAGGAGTAGGGTGAAATAGAACCGAGGCTTCTGAAGGGACTCAGGTAGAGGCTGGAAGAGGCGGTTAGAGAAAAAGGTGGGGCTTCTGGGGGAATCATAACAGAGATCAGGGAAGGTTTCGAAGAATAAATGCACGGAGGGAGCGAGGGTAGAGGGGTGCGAATGAGGTCCCTAAAGATGGAAAGGATGACGAGCAAGTTTAAGACCGTGAATGATGTTAGGAATGGGTAGGAAAGGATCAAAGAAAGGGTGGAGGATGTTACAGGCAAGAGAGAGGAGCGAAGGGTGATATTGGGAGGAGATCTAAATGCGAGAATGGGGACTGAAGAAGGTCTCTCCAGGGATGGGGAAAGTTTGAAAAGGAGATCGAAGGACAGGTGTATGAATAAGGAGGGGGAGATTTTGAGAGACTGGATGGTGGATAGAGGGTTGACGGTCACGAATGGTTCGATAGCAGGGGATGAAGAGGGAGAGTACACGTATGTTAGTAAGGTAGGAGATATAGACTTTGTGGTCATGGGTACGCCTGGGTGGGAGGAGGCGAAGAGATTTGCAGTAAAAGGGAGGATAGAATCAGAGCATCAGCCTCTTATCTTGCGGGTAGAAGAGTCGGTGGAAGAGATATGGAGGGATCTAAAAGTGAAGGTGACAAGGTTCATGCAAAACAGAAGATTCGGGAAGGGGCTCAGATGAACGAAAGATAGATGAGGAAAGTAGGAGAACAAGAGAGGAGGGAGGATCAAAGTAACAGGACGAAGAGATAGAGTTGCAAATAAGAAAATTAAAAAGGTTGAAGGCAGCAGATTTGGACGGGTTGAAGAATCAAGCGTAGATTCTTAGCACACCAGCTGGTGCGGACAGGTTGAAAGAGGTAGTTGAGAAGGGGAGTAGCCAAGAAACAGGGGTGAGAAATTTCCAGGAAAGTGGTAGGAGGGGTTGATATTGCCACTTTATAAGAAGGGGGGAAAGGGATAGGGCAGGAAAATTATAGAGGAATTACATTAATGAACACGGCGTACAAAGTGTACGCAATGGTATTAGCGGAGAGTCTACGGAAGGATGTCGAGGGGAGAGGTATAATGCCGGAGGCTCAGGCAAGATTCAGAGTAGGTAGGAGTACTATAGACAATAATATTTTATTCGTAGATCTAGAAGGTGCTTTCCCATCGTTGGATTGCGGGAGGTTATGGCAGGCGATGGAAACGAGGGGTGTAGAAAAAGATCTTATAGAAAGGGTAAGAGAGGTGTATAAAGAAACGAAAGATAGGGTGAGAGGAAGGAAAACGATTTCAGAGCGTTTCTGGATGAAGCATGGAGAGGGAGCTGGGGGAAGGAGTAGTTAGGAGAGTAAGAGTGGGAGGATGGAGAAATTGATTACTTGCGTGAGCAGATGACATAGAGTTGCTGGCAAAAAGTGAGGAAGCATTAAAAGAGATGATGAAGAGGTTGAGAAGGTTCCAGGATAGGAGTCGGTTAGAGTTTAATGCAGAAAAGTACAAGGTTACGGTGTTTATGAGAGGAGGGGGAAGAGATAAGAAAGGGAATCGGAAATGGAAAGGGACGGTTGTGCAGTATATGGGCATATAAATGAAAGGGTAAAAAGGGCAAATGTTGTGATGAGGCAGGTGTGGGGATTAGAGAAAAGGTTGTTTGACAGATTTGGAGGATTACTAGCAACAAATTTTCTTGTTTTTTTCACCTTTCTTTCATGAATATAAGTATTTCTTTTCTCGTACAATAGGAGTATTTGGCGTCCCTCGGAAGTTCTTGACGATAATATCCAACTCTAAAGTTGCGGTTGGAGTTAATATGTACGTTGCAAATTTGCAGGCGAGAATAATCCCACTATGTTAAATTTCGAAGTACATATTCCAAGACATCGTCGATGTGTGAAATTCGCACCATTTCAAGCACCATTCTCATTCCATCAGTAACCCCGTCATATTAATTTCAAAACATACCGCTAGCTCGCATGAAACGTCTAATTACGAACACGACGAGAACTTTCATCACGATATCGAAATGCGGTACGTTCAGATGTATTACGATTTAACAACTAACTGTGCAGACGGTTTCTCACTGCAAACAACATACTTAGATCTATTCCAGCCACAATAAATATAGGTGTAAAAGATTATTTGTTTGAAAATAATATAAGGATCAGGGTAAAATCTGGAAGACTCTTCTATTGGAATTCAAACTGGTATCGGAATGAACTATAATAGGATTGCAAAAACGAATCCTGCAAACTCTTTTGTAATTGAATTTTGTACCAAAAGACAGCTCAATCTTCTTTTTTTGAACTTCAGAAGTTCTCAATTGTGAAGATAAACGGCCGCGACAAAGTTCATCCACTGAGTTCTCTTATTTGTTCTTCTCGAGAATTCTGCAGCTAGCAGGTATAACGATCCTCGTTTGAACAACTTCTGAATTAAATCGTTTTCGCGGCCTCTGAGAGTTAGGGTGCAGTTCTCTGGATATGGTCTCCGTACGCCGGTTGGTGGTTGCTCCTATTTAATGGATAGTTAAGGACAGGTTCTCTACGTGGTCTGAATGTCAGTACCTGCTTGCGTCATATATGCTTCCAGGAGAAGAAGGAGGAAAGGAAACTATCACGAAGGGCGAATATGGTAGAGTGAAGTCTTACGTGTTCAGGAATAAATATGAGACTTGATGAAAATCAAATCAAATCTTGCTCCGACCGTCAAGGTATATGTGAGGGGATAGTTTTCAGGTCTTACAGTTTCAGAGGAAAATGGGAGATGAAACTACCTGAAAGTGCGTTTAATAATACCAAAGTTTGGGCAAATTAGAAAGTTATCACACCTCCATTATCTTCTTCTTTCTCTCCTCTTGCTTCCTCCACTTCCTTCATACATCCTTCTACCATACCTTCTTTCCCTGAAATTTTAACACTTTCTTGCCGTCCTTCTCTCTGTTCCTTTCCCCTTATAAAACCACAACGTACATTCTCATACTCCTCTGAACCGTTTGCATACTCCGAATTTTCTCTTCTCATCCTTTTCTTGATTCATTGCTCCCTTTATCAACTTTCCTGATATCCAACTAGCTCTTCTTGTCCATCTCTCTTCCACTCATTTTCTCTCATGATATTTTGGTAATCGTTCTATTATTTTTACCATTTTCTTAAACCTTCTTTTACCTCCTCCATCTTATAAATTTATCTCTCTCTTTTTTGCTAAATCAAACCGAAGCTTCTTTCGAAATCACAACCATGACTGTCGGATCCCCCTCCTCTCTTTTGATTCTACTATTCATAATACAATCCAACACAAAAACAGAATCCATCAATTTTTTATAACTTTGTGAAATCCTGTTTGATTTGTTGGAATTATTTTATTCCCCTCTCATTCTTTCATTAACGTCTCTCAAACGATGGTTATA
>WSXT02082835.1:0-11951 GCA_011762715.2 Neuroterus valhalla
GGAATCGAACCGAAACCGAATATATATATATATATATATATGTATGTATATGTATATATGTATATATAGGGTGTCCTGGTATTCAAAATACATTTTTGGATTCCAAAAAAAAATGGAGTCGAAAATAATATTAAAGTTTTCTGGCCAAATTAATAATTATCAAGTTATTAACAATGAAGAATAACCAATCAGAAGCACGCGTTAGACATCTGAGAGTGTGTGCGTAAACAAGTTCAGGGCGCATTATTAAAAATTCGTTTACATTTGCAGTAGGTTGTGGGTGACTGGTGCAGTTTCGCACTTTAGCGATATACAAAAATTGGAAAAAATATCTTTTCCTAAAACTTTCGATTCTGTAACAGTACAAAAGGGATTCGGATATTCAAATCCCGTAGAATTATCTTGAATTCTTGTAGAATTCTCTCAGAAATCTGGAAAATTCTTTCAAAATTTGTAAAAGGCTTGTGGACACTGCTGAATTCTGTAGAAATCTCTCAAGTTTTGGAAATTTTTCGGAAATCTGTAAAATTATTTAGAATTCTTGTGACATCTGAGGAATCCTCGTGAAGTCTTGTGGAAGTCTCCAGAAATATGTAATATTCTCGTAAATTCTTGCAGAATTCTCTAAAGATATGTAAAATACTCGTAAGTTTCCTGGGATTCCCCAGTAATTTATGGAATTCTTCTAAATTCTGTGGACGACTCTCAAATACTTTTGAATTCTATTTATGTCCATTCAGTTTCATAGAGTTCTCCGATCACCCGAGGGATTTTCTTAAACCCTCGTAGAATTCTTCAGAAATATGTAAAATACTCATGAATTTCCTGTTTTTTTTAAAAATCTTTTGATTTCTACAGAGGATTTGTAAATACTGTTAATTTCTGTATGAGTTCCTTTAATTTCAGAGAATTTCCTGAAAATTTGTGAATTTCCGGCGAACTATTGTGGAAGTCTCCAAAAATTTGTGAAATCCTCGTAAATTCTTGCAGAATTCACTGAAAGTATGTAAAATGCATGTAAGTTTCCTAGGATTCCCCAGTCATTCATGGAATTGTCCTTCTTTCTATAGACGACTCCTAAACACTTTTGAATTCTGTTTATGCCTATTCAGTTTCAGAGAATTCTCCGATCATCCATGGGATTTCCTTCAACCTTTGTAGGATTCTTTAGAAATATGTAAAATACTAATGAATTTCCTCTACTTTCTTGAAAATCTTTCGATTTCTGTAGAGGACTTGTAAATACTGTTCATTTCTGTATGAGTCCCTTTAAGAAAGAGAAATTTCTGAAAATTTGTGAAATTCCCTTGAACTATTGTGGAAGTCCCCAGAAATCTGTCGAATCCTTGTAAATTCTTGCAGAATTCACTGAAAGTATGTAAAATGCATGTAAGTTTTCAGAATTCCCCAGTAATTCATGGAATTACCCTTGTTTCTGTAGACGACTCTTGAATACTTTTAAATTCTATGTATGTCCATTCAGTTTCATAGAATTCTCTGAAAGTATGTAAAATGCTCGTAAATGTCCTAGAATTTCTTAGTCTATCATGGAATTCTCTCTAATTTTGTAGAAGGCTCGTGAATACTATTCCATTTTCTAGGAGTCTCGAATTCTGGAGAATCATTCTGAAATCTGTGAGCAAAGTATTGCAGAAGAATAAGAAGAATTTAGAGGTGGATGAAAAAACTCCAAATGAACTCGAAACTTGTGCAAGAATTTAAAATATTCATACGTCTTCTACATATTTCACAAGTATTGTATAGATTTTAGGATGATCCTCCAGAATTCCAGACTAGATTCCAGAACGATTCTCCAGAATTCCAGACTCCTACAGAATTAAACATAATTTATGAGCCTTTTACGGGATTTGAGGGGGATCCACATATTTCTAGTGAATTCTGGAGAAATTCACGAGAATTTCATAGATTTCTAGTGACTTCCAAACGGTTCACGGGAATTCCACAGGTTTTCGGAAAATTCTCTGTAACTGAAGGGACTTCTTCAGAAATGAAGGGTATTTTCGAGTCTTCTACATTATTCAAGAGAATTAAACACATTCCTAGAGAATTCTGGAGAATTCACCAGTATTTCACATTTTTCTAGAGTATTACACAAGAATCCAAGAGAATGTTACAGATTCCTAGAGAGTTACACAGAAGTTCACGGGGATTCCACAGATACTACAAAATTCAGTAGTATTCACGAGCCTCCCAAAGATTTCGGAAGAGTTTCACAGTTTTATAGACAATTCATAAAAAACTCTAGAGAATTCTACAAGAATTGTAAACAATTCTACAGATTTATGAAAAATTTCCAGAACTTGAGAGACATCTACAGAATTCAGCAGTATCGACGAGCCTTTTACTGATTTTGAGGAAAATTTTCAGATTCCTAGAGAATTCTACGAGAATTCAAGATGATTCTACGGAATTCAAATATCCCAACCCCTTTCGTACTGTCACAGAATCGAATGTTTTAGGAAAAGCTATTTCTTGCAATTTTGGTATATCGCTAAAGTGTGGAGCTGCACCAGTCACTCACAACCTACTGCAAAAGTAAACGAAATATAAATAATGCGACCTGAACTTGTTTATACACACACACTCTCGGATACCTAACGCTTGCTTCTGATTGGTTATTCTTCATTGTTAATAACTTGATAATGATTAACTTGGCAAAAAAAATTTGTCATTATTTTCGACTCCATTTTTTTTTCGGAATCCAAAAATACAAAAATGTATTTTGAATACCAGGACACCCTGTATATCAGATTGAAGTATAATGTAGAAAAATTCGCGTTTTAGGCAAATTTTATTCAGGAACAGGGCACGAGACACCTAATGAGAATGTATCCGTTAAAGCCGAAAAAGCTTTGACAAAAGAGAATTCACAATCTTAAAGTGACAGGAGTTAACGTTTTGATTTTCAATATTGAAAGATCTTTATACAAATATAGGAAAGTACAAAGACTGACCGCGTAGCGCGAGGTTAATACATTATTGAGCGTAAAGCACGAGGATTTACAGGCGTGCGCACAAGGCGCGTTCTAACTTGCGAGCCGCGCGCGATGAGTATGTGTCCGCGCAGAGGACACATTTTTTTCTTTCACGAAAATGTTAGGTCAATAACGTTAGATTTTCTTTTCTCTATTTTCTGCCTAAATAATTTCTTTGATGGCCTTAAGTGTCGCATTCATGTTCAACGTATTTTTTTATGTTTGTTGAATAGATTCAGCATTTTTTGTAGCTTCCGCATATATTTTTACAGCAGACTCTAAACGGTCCAAACGGTGCGTATGCTCATATTTGCACAAGCATTGTGGCGCGCATTTTCAGGTGTCATAAATTTATGTTCCTTATATAATTCTGTTGAACCTAATCGCAGCTTTTAACCACAAACTAGCAATATTTAATTTTCCGTTAAGGTAGTTGTCTCGTGACAGTCACATTCAAAAGTTTACGCTCAGATCGATGCAGGAAATGACAATTTCTCTTCTCACCATTAGTGAACAATTTTAATTGAGTTTGTACACTCATAGAAGCGTCCTATACAAATACACACATTCACAGTAACAGTTCCTTAGGCAGCGATAATTTCATGCCACGCGAGAATAGAAATTTTATTCTTTACAGCATTATACCTTTCATACTACACGGCCAATAATTGTTATTTTTTTAAACAAAATTCACACAATATTTTTCTGTATATCTTTAGTTTCTAAGCTCAATGGTAAGCTTCGTTTCTATATTAGACTCTGCAATGCAGTGATTACCCATCTTAGCTATTGGAGACCCATGCAAAAAGTACTAAACATAATTGATGCTATTTGACTCTTAAAACGGTCAAAACAGCTGCATAGAGAATGAATCGTTAGCTAACAATATTTTTTACATATTCTGATAATTTTAGACAATCCGTAAGTAAGGTTCCATTTCGGCGCAACTACCTTAAGGAGGACGCATGAGTCTTAGCATAGGTCTATTTTCTCAACAGTAAACTAAATTTTATTGTTCCTCGTGATAGTGGTCGAAATTTGAGTCGCAAGATTGTTGAGGAGACATTAAATTGAGTCTCCTCAAAAGAAACCATAAGTTGTCGTGTTTATCCTCATTCTTGATCGAGTTATAATTGTACTGATAACAAGAGTCCCATATTTAGGTTTAGATTAGGTTCCTAAGTTCACATGTAAACACCTTGATCACCAGTTGTACATTATGACCAGAACCATCCAAGTTACGTTTACTCTGAAAGGGATTTGACATAATAGTATAATATTAATAGAATGATGAAGGTCCATGGTTACCAACTCTCCGGGTTTGACCCAGAGACTACGGGTTTCAGGATCGGTCTCCGGGTCTCCGTGTGAGAAATTTTTTCTCCGGGTTTCCACCACCGGCCTGATAGTAGTTAGTTTTTTTGCAAAGATATTTGTGTTATTAATGAATATTGTATGAAACTGCGGCAAATCTTTAGAGAATTATTTGTTTAAAATTTTTCAAAGTTCCCTTTCTTGCGGCCCCCCCCCTCCCCCGGTCCACGCATATATCCGGGCCGAGCTACTCACAGAGTTGGTAACCCTATGAAGGTCGTCGATATATAACAGGAATGCTGTGAAGGCAGTGGTACACATCAGGAATTCCGCAATCTTCTGACAAGAAGATCGTGAAACTGCAAATGGTTGATTGATACAGAGGTAATACTTTCTGCGTCATGCCATGGATCATCTTAATAAAGGTAATTTAATAGCTGTTAAAAGGTCATATATTTCATGAGTATATAGGCCATTCCAGCTTCATTTTCCCAGACTGCGCAATGGCATACACGAGTTTTTTTACTTGTTTTCTGACTATGCAGTTCATTGGGAAGCTGATTGCAACATTCTTCTATTATAGCAAAAGATCGTTTTCATAGGTCAACATGTTCTTTCATGATTATCTGCCTGGCAAAGACTTTTCAAATGAATAAGTATTGTTTAGAATCTCTTCATTATATCCTTCTCTAGACCACAGAACGTTGTGAAATGTTGCTTGGCTTAGTATTGAAAATTATTCTTATGAATCTATGGAAGAAAAGGACTATGAGATCTAATTTTTGATAGGGTTGAATTGTATCCATAGGATTTTTGATAGGGTTGAATTGTATTCATAGGATTTTTGATAGGAGCGGTTTGAATTTTTATCAAAAAGCTTATAGGAATTACTGGGACACCGGCTCATTTTACTCTTACAGAAGTTGATAGCCATTCTATCCAAGGGATGGATAAAAATCAATATCCTTTCTTGCAGGACACTGCAAATCACTTCCGAAAAATATGCTCATTAATTCAGAAAGACTCTTTCAGAGGCGTTCGAATAAAATATAACGGAAATGAGTAAACGATTCTAACTGGGAATTTCTGACACTGAGAATACAAATGACGAACTGAACTATCAAAATCATTAGATTCATTCAAATTCAATAGGAACCAAAGCTCCGTTTTTTTGGTCTCACGATAAAAATTTCTCAAATAAATTGACGAAGGAATTTTCCTAGTCATAATTCAATTAAAGTCAATAAAGAACGACAATACATGCTACGTTTCGGCCTAATCTGTTGGTCATGTTTGGGCATGTTACCTAAGAAATCGAAATATCAATAATCAACTTAAATTTTGGAAATAATAATTAAGAGTGTCATAGAACTATGAAAGAATTTCAAAGCATAATTTACGTCAGAATACAACAATTTTCTGGATAAGAAGTGTAGATCGGCGTGATTGAGAGGCTTACGACGCTACAGAATGATAGAAGCTAGTAAGTGGCTTTTTCCATAGTGACTATTTTCAGACATATCTGCATGAGAATAATAAGGTATCGAGTTAAAGTTTTGAGAAAAGCCTTAGAAAATATTTAACTACGTTTGTATACAACATTTAGTTTGAAATTTCGGAAAAAGTTTTCAAACCATTTTTCCTCCAAAACGTTGAACCAAATGTTGTATATAAACGTACTTTATCGTTTTCGAAGGCTTCCCTCAAAATTACAACTCGATATAACTATCATGGTGCGGACGTGAGTAGTTGCAAAAATAATTTCGGTAAGGTAGGAATCGGGTAAGTATAACATGGTCTCAAGTTAGGTCTGTAGTACAATATCTCACATTTGAGGGCGCAACCAATCAAAATGAAAATTAGTTTGCTGTGGAATTAGGAATTCGAAATTCAAATCATGATACTATATCAACATTTATTTATGTTAAGTGTTTCTGTTTTCAAATTTATGGAATGATTCTTGTGCTGTGACAAACCTGTGTTCAAGTTACCAAGTGTTCAATCTAATCTCTCTTATATGACGATGGTCATATTTTCGAGAAGAATTTTTTTGAACAAAAACCTCGTATACGTGTCTCCTTATTTTCAGTACAGACTCTAAAAAATTTTTTGGGACTAATCAAAATTGTCAAGTTAAAAAGGTGTTTGATTTGTAAAAGAATGTCCCATATGTTCAGATATCTCTCTGAATTGTCTTTGATGAATTTCTAATTTTTTCCGAATCTTTCTTATCTATGAAACAAGTTTCTAATTTATGGTTACTTCTGAAGTATAAATTGAAGTATCATTTTTTCAAGGCACTTTCAAATCTCTCTGATGAACCTTGTATGAATGATAACGAAACAAGTAAATTAGTTTCATTGTAATTATCTAACCATTTATTATTTTTACTGGACCTATTCTAAATTTCAAATGTTCTTTCTCTAGCCACACTTCCTATTGGAGGTAATGGATAATCATTTTGTTGAAGTATAGTTTTCAATGCATTTTATTTTTTACCGACTTCATCAAAAAGGAGGAGGTTCTGTATTCGACCTGAATGTTCTTTTTTTTTAATTATGTTCGCGCATATCTCTGGAATGGCTGAACCGATTTTATTAGGGTTGCTCTCATTTGATAGCTTTCGAAAAATGAATGCATGTACTCGTTTAAAGTTTTTTCGTAAACATTATAGTTTCTGTAAAAAAGATATAGAAACTGATGATTTTTTAATCGAAAAATCCGTGTTTTTTAAAACTTACATCGCCTCTGCACACTCATTTTTCAACGTGTCAACATAACTTTTTACTTTTGTTCAGAAAGGTCTAGCGTTGAACATAGTATCAAAAAATTAATGAAAAGTTAATATTAATTGAATGTTTTCCTAATCCGAATGAAAAACCATGTTTTTCGACGTTCGGGTTGAAAATGTATCGAGGGAATTTTTGTTTTCAACAGGGTATTCACGCTCTTCATAAGTTGGACTTTTTGGAAAGTTTGAGCTCCCTTAAACTATTTTTTATATAAAACCTAGAGAGTTGAACAAAACGCGCAGCGCGATGTGATGGAACTTTGCACGTGCGATCTCAGCAGTATGTCGTACTAGCAAAATTGTATTACATCGCGCTGCACGTTTGTGTTCAACTCGCTGGGTTTTATATAAAGAATAGTTTAAGGGAGCTCAAACTTTCCAAAAAGTTCAACAACACACTTAAGATTATGACAAGCGTAAATACCCTGTTGAAAACAAAAATTCCCTTCAAAACATTTTCAACGTGAACGTCGAACGTCGAAGGAAAGGCGTGCAGTTTTAGATGGAAATGACATTAGGCTGGGTAGTATCATAAAACTATGAACTCTGTGAGAAACAGAGAATGGTAATTTGTACCATCCTAAATGAGAAAAATGATTCCATTATGTTCGTAGATTATACCAGAAAACATTCACCATTCCATTCGAAATGTTTACTTGAAAATTCCTTACAATGTTGTCAGAGCCGCGTTAAGACTTCAACAGGCCCCGGGCCAAGAATCTTGCGGGGCCCCCTAAAGGCCCATGGTCGGCCCATGCCTTAACCCGGCTTTGAATGTTGTATCTACAGTGTGATTAGTTGATTTGATAGAAATGATTGTATTCATTCATACCAAACAAAAAAATAATATAAAGAAATAAAAAAACTGTAGCTTCATTCAGAGCACTAAAAATATTGAAATAAAAAATTTGAAAAAAAGACCGACTTCGAAAAAAATAAAGTAAAAGAAGATATAAATTACTAAAAAAATGTTAAAAAACCATAGTAACCAACGAAAATGATTAAAACAATAGTAATTAGAAATTAGAAAATAATAAATTCAATAATGAAAGTTTCGACTACAAACTAATGCTTTTAGAATGCCTACCTATTATTTGCACCAAAAAATGATTGTTTAAATCTCGCTTTTTTTTAAGTCGACGCCGTACTTGACTCAGCAATGGACATGTACAAGATGAAGCACAAGGATAACAGTCGTTAGCAATGATCAGTCTATTCGTCCGGCATCAGTATTCATTCATACGGCGCGGTGTCGACTTTAAAACAGCGAGATTTGAACAATCATTTTTTTGGTGCAAATAATAAGCAGGCATTCTGAAAGCATAAGTTAGTAGTCGAAACTGTCATCATTGAATTTATTATTTTCTAATTTTTAATTACTATTGTTTAAATCATTTTCGTTGGTTACTATGGTTTTTTAACATTTTTTTAGTTATTATTATTATTATTTTTTTTTTTACTTTTTTTTTAACTCCCTTTTTCTTTCTTGAATTTGAAATCACGAAGCTTAATGTATCTATCTATTAGTCCTTTCATTATTCCAGCTTTCTGATCGAATTGATGGTGTGAATTTTAGTTCAAATATTGCCCTGACCATAAAGATTTCTTGTACCAATTGGTAATTAAAGTTCTATTTTCATTTTTTAAGATTGACATGTCGAAATCAGGGTGTCTACCATATTTTTGGAAATGAATTCCCTGAAAATTCCAGGTTTTCCAGGGTGAATTTTTACTTTTTCCAGGTATAACTTACACTGTAAAAAAAATAGTTGAAAATTACAAGTCGGTTCGCAAATGTGTCACCGTGATCAATGTATTCATTCTATAAAATCAATGTGAAATTGCAGTGATTGCAGTGCCATATCACAATATTTGTAGCAATTTGACCATAAGAGTATAATATTACCACATATATCAGTGGGCATAAAAATACAAGTGATTAACGCGGTAAATTTCAACCATATTGTAAACAATATTTTCACGCACTTTTGCATGATTTCTTTGAAATCACAATTTTAAATTATTATATCTCAATATTCAATGATTGCAGATCAGAATTTCATAAAAAACCACAATTTCAAATTGGGAGAATGGATTCTTGAAAAAAAAATCGTTCACAATCGAATAACTTTAGTTTAGAAATTCCGGATGGAGAGGTTTTCAAATGTATCAGAATTTCCAGCTCAAAGTTTAAAATAAGACATTAATTACGCTTCCAAAGTTTTTCAATTTAAAATTAAATAAGTTTTAATCAGTAACTGTCAAATATGAACATTTCTGAATCAACCTCTGAATTAGAACATTTCGAAAAAAACTTTATCCAAAAACGTCGAAGATTGTATAACCTTACACAAGGGAAGAGAATAAATTACATTACATTAGGTTACAATTGAAAATTTTAAGTATGATTTGAATCTGAAATGACATAATTTGAATTCCTAGATATGATTTTGAAATTATACTCTCTTTATAAATGTTCAATTTTAAAATCAGAGATTGAGATACTTCGAAATCATTCATTTTCCAACTCTTTCGTATAGAAAATATTCAATTCGAAACCCTCCTAAATTAAAATTATTCAACTGAAAGAAACTGTAGCATAACATTTTTGAGTATTTAACCTAAATCTATTGAATTCAAAAACTTAAGAAGTCATGAGCATAGTGTTATTGTTTTATGCAAAAAGCCAACTTCAGATTTGTAGGAGATATTTGATTGTCAAATTTTAAAAGGAAAGCGTAAAATTTAACTGCCCTGAAAGCGAGGTTACGAGAATTTTCCCGTCTGTATGTGATTCCAAAATGATCACGAAAATTTACTATTTGTCAAATCAGACAAAGGTAATATTTTACTAGCAGCCAACAGAAATAATTATAATAAAAAAGTTGATAATAATCCTTTGCAAAATAACATTTTATACAAAAAAGTTAACGCCAGCTTCGTTCCAACTATTGAAGATCAATGCAATGATTCAGGAGCAATGGCGCTGCACACGAAAAAATCCTGCAACTTCTACGCATCGAGGCGAATGTATTTATAACAATATCGTAATAAAAACAATACTTTGATGTTCACTTAAATGTCAATATATATCAGTCCAAATTTCAAATCGAAATATTGTGTAGTTTTGTCACAAAAAATTCCCAAAGTTCGCTTCGATTTTTCGCGATCTATATAGGGATACCCACAAATGCATAATTTTGGTCTTCCAGTTCTTTGCACCTTGCATAGTTTGAGCGGAAATTTGTATTTTTGCTTTTCCGAAAGGCTATTTCGATGGATAAAACCAGAACCACTGGACGAAAATGGCTGTTTAACGGACTCGTCGTTTCTTTTGCGGCCTTAAAAAAGTGTGCCAAAGCACAATCCAATATGATCATTCTTTCGAAAGTTATTGAGTCTACCGATTACAGATAGACAAACAGACGAACATCTCCGTAAAAATTGTTTTTTCTTACTCAGGGGGTCTCAAAACGTGGAGATTTCACTAAATTCGCGAAAGTCAATTTTCGCATAAAACCAATACCTTCTCATTCAGAATTAGAATGTAGAAATACAAGAGTTATTCAATACATTCAACTGTAGAGGAGAACGTTTGTAGTTTACCTTTGAATTAGAAAACAATAAAACCATGAATTATATGGACATGTCTATCATAAAAGCTGAAAAAAGAGCTCCAATTAACTATTGGTGAAAAAAATCTTCATGGTCAGGGAAAATACATTAAACTTAGTGATTACCAATTCAGGAAGATAATTTGATTGAAAATTACACTCCAACAAGACAATTATCCATAACCTTCGATAGAAAATGCGATTAGAGAAAGAATATTCAAAATTTACGATGGTTCCTGTGAAAGTAATGAATGATTAGATAATTACAATAAAAGTTATTCATTTGTTTCGTTATCATTCATACAAGGTTTATCAGAGAGATTAGAAAGTGCTTTGAAAAAATTAAACCATAAATTAGGAACTTACTTCATAAATAAGAAAGATTCGGAAAAAATTTAACAATTTATCAAACAGAGTCTATTTAATAAAATGTAAAAGTTATGATGAAATCTCCTTATTAGGTAACTTGCCTGGAAGATGATCAACACATTAGGCCGAAACTTAGTATGTTATGTCATTTTTATTGACTTGAATTAAGTTATGACTAGGAAAATTCATTTGTCGTTTTACTTTAGAAACTTGATCGTGAGACAAAAAAAACGGAGCTTTGGTTTCTATTAAATTCGAAAGAAGAAATCGATAGGTGAAAATGTCAACTTCTCGAATTGAGAAATTGTTTTTTCAATAGATTCGTTTCGAAGATTAGGTTTACAAGAATTACTCTTCAAATATAACAACAGATTTTGAAGTAAATAATGAAATTAATGTTTTCAATTCATCAATGCCTAAGTAAATATTTTGCAACCGAAAGAAACTGTTAAAACTGTGAGATCTATTCGAGAAAATGTATAATTCTGTCACAGGTTTTCGTTAGATGATGAAATTTTCTATTTTATGTCAGAGTGCCCTCAATTTCTAAAGCTCCTGTATCTGTTACGAACAATGTGAAGAAACAATAATAATAGCCACTTACCCGTGTGGAACAAGCCCCGTTTAGCCCTCTTTGGAATGATGGCCCCCGGCGAGGGCCCGCGTGGGTGATCCACGCGGGGAAATCCACGAGGGCCCTCACTGGAGACCCTCGTCGTTCGCCCCCTTCGATCAACGTGTTAAATTTTTTAAGTCCTGTGACGTCCTACCTAGGGAGTTGGTTATGCTGAATTAATCGACTTGGTCACAGAATTAAAGTCCCTAGTGTGCCTCGATTTATTTAGTTGGGACGAGGACAAGCCAAAT
>WSXT02082867.1:0-11950 GCA_011762715.2 Neuroterus valhalla
AAAAGTATGGGAGGTGATAAATAGGGAAAGAGGAAGAAGGAAGGGGGTGGTTGATGATATAAAAATGAGTGAATGGACGGAGTACCTCAAAGGGCTATTAGGGGGGGGGGGAATGGGGTAAGAGAGAAAAAAAGAAGGTAATGGAGGAAGGAGGGGGGACAAAAACGATATAAGTAGGGGGCAAGTAAACGAGGAAATCGAAAGGCTGGAAAGAAATGTAGCGACAGGAGAGGATGGCATGGAGAATGAAGCTCTCAAATATGAGATGGTAGAAGGGATTATGGTAGAGGATTATAGAGGTATTATTCTGATGTCAGTGGGGTATAAGATCTATGCGGGAGTGCTCAGGAACAGGCTAGAGAGCCAGGTAGAAGAGAAAGGAAGTACCCCATACAACCGGACGGGTTTCAGGAAAGGAATGGGAACAAGTGATAACATTTTCGTCCTAAATTACCTAGTGAATAGGAACTTGGGACGGAAAAAGGGAATGTGGTGGCCTTGTTTGTGGACTTTGAAGCAGCATTCGACTACGTGAACAGGAGGGTATTAAAACAGGCAATGAATGAAAGGGAAGTAGATGAAAATTAGATAGAAAGAATAAGAGAAATATTTGTGGAGACCAGATTTAGAGTAAGGATAGGAAATCAGAAAAAAGAGGAATTCTGTACAGGAAGAGGACTCAGGCGAGGTTGCCCATTCAGCCCGCTGTTGTTTAGCATAATGCTGGCAGACTTGAAGGAAAAGCAGAAGAAAGAAGGTATAGTAGGTCCAGCATATGCGGACGATGTGGTACAATCAGCGGAGGACAGAAGAGGATTGAATTGGATGTTGAGAGGGTTTGAGTGTAAGTGGAAGTTTGAAGGAGAAACGATTGAACTAGTGGAGGAATTCTGTTACTCAGTGTTTTGCTTTGAAGCTGGGGGAGGCAACGAGTATAGGGAAGAGATGGTTTAGGGATGATTGGAGGATGGGAATATGGATATTCAATGTGCTAGTATAGGCATTTTTGGGCTATGGAGTAGAAATATGGGGGTGGGAGAAGCAAATGAGAGTGTAGAGTATTCATGAAAGATTCCTGCTGTGGGTTATGGGAGTGAGCTGGAGTTGTCAGGATTATATGCTAAGGAAAGAACTGGAGAGGGAGAAAATGGTAGTTCGGCATGTGAACAGAGCATGGAAGTTTAAAGAGAAGCTAAAGAGGGAAGAAAAATCGCGCGAGCTTGCAGAAAGGAGGTTAGGTCGAGAAAGGAGAGAGGCAATACGAGAGGCTTGGAATGTGAAGAAGAAAGACAGCGGATGAGAAAAGAATATGATTTTCATGAAGGGAGTGTAGATTGAGAGGAAATAGAATTGGAGTTGTTGGTAAGACATGGAGAGGCAAGATGGAGGAAGATGATGGAATCACAGTACAACAAGTGGTACAGGATGGTCGAATGGGTCAGGGAACCAGACTATCTGACAAAGTTAAAAAAGGAGAATAAGAGGAATAGAGTGTTACGGTTAGGAAGAAGTGTGAGTGATTGTATGAGAGGAATACTGGATGAAAATGGTCAGGGAGTTGAATGAATGAGGAGACTAGAAGAACTTAGGGAAGAAAAAGTCACGGTAAATATTTTTACTTGTACGAATTCGATAGTTTCCGTATACTTAAATCCAAGTACTTGTTCACCATATTCAGTTGCGCAAACGCATTTCCACTTACGCGGATCGCGCAACTTCTAGCGCAACTTGTATCTTGGCCAAAGAAGAAGGTAATTCCTGTGTTCTAATATTGATGAATGTTTTAATAATGGAGTAATGGTTCAAATAAGACGTCATCATTTCTTTGACACACTTTCGATTTTTAGGTTATCTATGGTTTCTCAGAAACTGGCTTATGAATATAATAACCGCAGAATTCGGAATAAAATCCAACTCCAGAATAAATCATTGAATCCCGAACGAATTACTGAGGGCCTTTCAATTGAAAATTTTTCCGAATGAATGTTCCATTTGACTGAAAACGAACATCGTGTACCAATTTCCACCAGAAACCTATCCAACTACAATTCAGTCATTCTACTGAAAATCCGTCCTTTTTTAGTTTGATTCAGTTGTTTTTTCATTCCAAAAAAAATATTCCTTGAGTATAATTTAAACTATTACCTGTTTCGTTCCGAATCCATCTTTTTTTCTCAAATTGAAATAACTATTCCGAAAATTCCTTCGTTTCTAGTTGAAGATTCATTATTTTAGTTGGAAATTCATATTTTCTAATCAAACATTCAACTATCTTGTAGGAAATGTAGCTACTCAGTTGAAAATTACCTTTTTTGTTCTTCATCTCATCCTTTTCGTTGGAAATTCAATAAATTAGTTAGAAATCGAAGTGTTTTTATAAATATTGAACTATTTAGTATAAAATCCACATTCCTCAAAATTCAGCTACTTGGTTGGAAGCTCATCAACCTCGTTCAAAACTTTTTTTTTTATTCAAAATTCATCTTTAAGGTTAAATTCTCGACTATGCTCTTTAATTGAAAATTTATCAAAATATTTTATTGAATTCCTATTTTTTATAGAGAATTAGTTTTTTGAACTTCAAATAAAAATATTCTATTTCAAGGTAAAGTTAAACTACTTTTTCACATCACCCTAATTTTAATCACATTTAATTTTTTATCCATTTTCAAAAAACTTCCACTACTTGATTAAAAGGTCAACTACTTTGTTGAATATTAATTTTCTGCATTTTGAAATTATTCATCTCTTTGGTTGGAAATTCAACTATGTCGTAGAAGGTTTTTTTCACAGTTGGTTTTCAGTGGGTAAAAGTTTGACTGCTTTGTAGAAAATTCAATTTTCTTGTGTCTGAAATTCATTTTTAATCTCAAATGTTGAGTAATGCATATAAAATAATATAAATGTATGTATCCATGCATATATTTCGTTGCGGATTCGACAGATTTGAAGTGTAAGTGGAAAATCTATTGTCTGATTTGCAGAAAATCTGAGCCACTCCCATATTAATTATTCTCAATAAACATTACTGGTGAGGAAATTTAAGTATAATATTTCAAATTCAATGTTTTTCAAATTCATAGTTTAAATAGATTTATTATTTAGAATATTTAGATAGATAGATTTCATCATCTTATTAAATAAATATGTCTTTACTTATTTCAATTTACTGTATTATTTGACAACATCCTGTCCCTTTTCGATATACGCACATTTTTCATCCTTCCGAAAAAATGAAAAAAAAAAAAAAATTGATTTCAATCTTACAAGGGGGACAACAAATAGAATTTTATACTTCGAGTCGAAACTTTTTATATCAATTTTTTCCCAAAGGGTGAAAAATTTCTTCATACCACATGCATGATTTCAGGCCTTTTCAACTCCTATTAAGCGGAGCTGAAGCTCTAGTTTTCACTCCCTAGGGAGTGAAAAATGACGTCAGAGATGAATAATGAAAATTACACATCTCCAAGCTTTCATTTGACAATAATCGTCCCACTCACTGTAAAACCTTTGAGGAAATTTCGATTTCAGATAATAGAATTTTTCGGTAATTTATGGGAAGTGATCATACATTACTTATAAAGTAACCGTAGATAACCAAAATTTTATGGAAATTTTTTTATTGAATTTTGAGTTACTTATCCTAAGTTACCATAACTTTCCCGTGAAATTACTAAAAATTACCGAAATTTTTCATAAATTTCCGAACTTCCATGGAAATTCCTTGGAATTTTTCAATTGAATTTTGGGTTACTTATCTCAAGTTACCATGAATTAACTGTAAAATTACTATGAATTACCGAAATCTTTTGAAATTTTTAAATTGAATTTCAGATAACTCATCTTCAGTTACCATAAAATACGTGTTGAATAATTTTTTTTTTTTTTTATAATTTTCATAAATTTCCGGAAATTTATGGAAATTTTCCAAATTGAATTCCGGGTGATTTATGTTAAGTACCCATATTTTTCTGTGAAACTACCATGAATGACTGCGAATTTTCATAAATTTCCGGAAATTTATAGAAGTGTTTAAATTGAATTCTGGGTAATTCATCTCAAATAACCATAAATTGCCTGTGAAAGCTATAAATAAACTATGAATTACGGAGAATTTTCAGAAGTTTTGGGACAGTTTTCAGAATGAATTTTGGGTGATTCATGGTGAGTCAACATATTTTCTAATAAAACTACCATAAGTGACTGAAAATTTCCATAAATTTCCGGAAATCGATAGACGTTTTCATATTTATTTCTGGGTAAGTTATCTCAAGTTACTATAAGTTGCCTGTGGGGACTAAAAATAAACTATAAATTGGTGAGAATTTTCATGAAATTCATTGGATTTATGGACACTTTTCAAGTTGAATTGAGGATGATTTATGGTAAGTCACCATATTTTCCTATAAAACTACCATACATGACTAAAAATTTCCATAAATTTTCAGAAATTGATAGAAACTTTTTTATTCAATTCCGGGTAATTTGTTTTAAGTTGCCAGTGAGAACTATAAATAAACTATAAATTATGGAAAATTTCCATAGAATTTTTTAAGTTTATGGAAAATTTTCAAATAGAATTTTGGTTGATTTATGGTAAGTTACCATGTTTTCCTGTAAAACTACCATACATGACTGGAAATTTCCATAAATTTCCGTAAATTTATAAGAATTTCTAATTGAATTCTGGGTAATTTATCCTGAGTAACCATGAATTTCTTGTGAAAATACTATAACTTACGAAGAATTTTCATAAATCCCTGGAAATTTATGGAAATTTTTCCATTCGAATTTTGGGTGATTTATGGTAAATCACAATATTTTCCTGTAAGACTACCATACATGAATAATAATCTACACAAATTTCCGGAAGTTTATAGACATTTTTTAATTGAGTTCTGGGTATTTCATTCTAAATGCCATAAGTTGCCTGTGAGAATACTATAAGTTACGGAGATTCTTCATAAATTTCTGGAAATTTATGGAAATTTTCAAAATTCAATTTTGGGTGATGTATGGTAAGTCACCATATTTTCCTATAAAACTACGATACAAAACTGAACATTTCCATAAATTCCCTGTAAGAACTGTAAATAAACTATAAATTACGGAGAGTTTTCATAAAATTCACCATATTTTCTTGTGAAACTTCCATACATGACTGAAAATTTCCGTAAATTTATAGAAATTTTTCAATTGGATTCTGTTCAATTTATCCTAGAATACCATAAATTGCCTGTGAAAATACTATAAATTACGGAGAATTCGAACAAATTTCTGGAAATTTTTTGAATTCAGTCTTGGGTGATGTATGGTAAGTCACCATATTTTCCTGTGAAATTAACATAAATGACCGAAAATTTCCGGAAATCTATAGAAATTTTTATATCCAATTCTGAACTCCTGAACTTCTGTTCGATCATGCTACCTTTTTTTGAAACTCCAATATTGGCTTGAATCATGGCTGTATTTTGATTTATATCTGAACTCATCCATTTGTTATAAAAAATATCGTGTGCGCCAAGCGGAAGAGGGACTTTTTCGACTTCTGTAAGTTTCCCGTAATCACTAACGACAAAATGAAATTACAGTCCTCTGCATTATTTTTGGATCTGCAATGCTCTATCTGATGTATCTACGATGACTTGTTACATCCGTGGTAAAACTATAGCAGAAGTGATTCAATTCTGAAGCATTTCAAATCGGAGCATCAGCAGAAACAACTTGCGATTTGAAACATCAGTATGACACTGCTACCTTCGTTTTCACCGTTCATTTTTCCAACAAGCTATCACCTGAATTTGAAAGAGAACTCCAAAAGCAAACAGCTAGGCTATTTCCAGCGTTTGCTAGTAGGTTCCTGTGTTATAACAAAAAATAGTATCCCGTTCCCACTTAGTTTTACATCAGCCAATCTTGATCCTGTGTACGAAATTTCATGTTTATTGGTTCATTTTTCTATTCCCAACTAGCTTTTGGACCCTCTTAGCCTATTGTAGAACAGTCCTAATGCAGTTTTACCTTGCACGCTAAACAGTGCATCCCCCCACCCCTTATCTATCCTACTCTTCATCACGTACCCAAATTCAGAGACAAGAATTTGAATACGGGGCCCTAATCTCTCCTTCTTCAATTTCTACTCCCTTTTCCTCCTTTTATCTTCCCTACTTGCTCTCTTTCCATTCTTTTTCCTTCTCTCTCTTTGTCCCTTTCGCTCTCCTTTTTCCTCGCAGGCAGCAAAACAATGGGACATCGATGGACCACACGGGATGCGAGCAAATGGTCGAACAACCGTAGGACATGCGTTCCGACGCAAGCCTCCCTTTAAGTCAGTCCACCGATCCGCTCCCGATCCACCGCAGTTTAGTCCCGATCCCACCACTTATCGACGCGGGTCCCCTTCTTCTGTGGGAGATTCACTCTCTGGGCCCCTTGAATTATTCTCGCCCTTATTACCTACACTGGCCACCCTTTGCTGAACTCCCACGCGCTCAGGCCCAAGATTTGCATCGCGAGAATCGAGAGTGAAAAGGATGGACGAGGTCTTTTGCCTCCATTGATTGTATCAGATGATTCGAGTTTATTTCGAGAATTTTGGCTTGTATCCATTTAACTTTATCTTTTTTCCAGTGTACCCAAAAATTTGTACTTTTTGGTACCTAATGTGCCTTCTTCAGAGTTCACGTAACTTCCGTTCCTTTAGATACTGAAATTTTCTTTTTTTCTTTCAGTCTCACTTATTTCCTGTTGTATACATACATACATATAAAATTCATATCCCAACACATAACACAAAATGACGGGGGGCTGAAAGACGACAAGCGAGCGAGCGAGTGAACGACGAGTGATCGAGTGTTTCTAGCGGTTTGAGCGTTTTGAGCGTTTTGAGCGTACGAGCGAGAGAGACAGTGCGCAGCCTCAACTTATCCTCCCAATTCTACTTATTCTTACCATACATTTTTAGCTTCCTTAATTTCCTGTGTGACTTAACTTTCCTCTTCCATTCACTTCTCTTACACCTCCACCTTTTCAGTTTTACAATCATTCTTTCATTGTATCTCATTCGCTCCTCTTTCTCCCTTCAATTCCCTCATATTCTTCTCCTCCTGTTCTTCCTCCTTCAGAAAGCTCATCACGTTCTCTTTCCAGCTTCCTTTGTGCTCCTTTCCTCTCATACATCCTTCTCATGTTTTCCACCATGTTTCGTCTTCCCATTCACATATATTGCACTTTCTCCTCTCCTTTCCTCCCCAAGACATTACTTCTCTGGCATCTTTCCACGATTGGAATCCTGCTATCCTTATCCATCTTTTTTCTGCCTACCCCTTTTCCAAATACTTTGGAAGTCCTTCCTTCTTTATTATCTTATAAAATTTATTAAATGTCATCCCTCCCCCAGAAATCTTACCACGTTCTCTTGACAGCTCCCTCCATCCTCCTCTCCTCTCATACATATTTCCTATACACGCTTCCATTTTCCGTCTCCCCATTCACATATTCTGCACTTTCTTCTCTCGTTTTCTCCCCAAGATATTGCTTCCCTAGCATCGTTCCCCAATCTAAATCCTCCTATCCTTCTCTATCTTTTTTCTCCCCAACCCTTTTTCAAATAGTTTGGTAGTCCTTCCTTTTTTATTATCTTATGCCTTTTATAAATATATTTCCTCCCCAAGAATTTTTACCACGTTCTCTTTCTAGCTTCCTTTATCCTCCATTCCTTTCATACATCCGTCCCGTACATGTATCTATTTTTCGTCTTCCGATTCACATATTCTGCACTTTTCTTCTTTTCTCTCCAAGATATTGCTTTCCGTGGCGTCGTTTCCCAATCCAAATCCTGCTTTTCTTATCCATCTCTATTCTCCCCACCCCTTTTCCAAATACTTTATTAGTCCTGCTTCTCTCTTATCTTATGCCATTATTTAAATTTTGATTCTTCAATCCTTCCCCACCTTCCTGTTAATTGATTTTCCTCAAATTCTTCTTCTAATTATTCGAAGTTCACTTCAATTTCCTCTCTTATATCTCTATCGGGGAGGAATTCCTTTCTTTCTTCTTCCCATTTCGTTAACTCAATCGCCCCCCCTTGTTTCTTCTACTCCTTTGGAAATTCCTGTGCTCACTCCTCTTTCTCTCCCTCACTTAGCTCTTTTTCAAATTTCGATGCCCTCTTCTCTGCTCTGGTACTTCATTTATCCTGTTTCATTCCCTCTTTTACCATATATCCGGGTACCCCCCAATTCACTCCTAGACTTCGTCCTGCATATCGTTCTTGTAGCCTTCCCATAATTTTCTTTTCTTTCTAGCTCTATATTTCTGCTCCACATCCTAAAACCGGCCATACTAGAGTATCAAACAACCACATTCTTCTTTCCCAATCATGAATCTCCTCTTCCCCATTCTTTTATACCTTTTATATTTTTACTTCTCCTACCTTGATACCTTATTATTACTTTCTGCCCATTGCTTCTCCTTAGTCTGAGATTGAGAAATTGGAAAAAAATTGGGCACAGAGGACACCCTTTTCTTAATCCTCTCACAAACCATGAACTATTGCCTACTTGCTTAGCTATCTGTACCCTGTTTTTTGTACCACGGAAGATTTCTGAAACTATCTTTTTGAGACCTTCCCTTACCCCTTTCTTTTGTTATTAACTTTTCTATCCATTCCCAGTTCAGAGAATTTAACGCCGACTTTAGGTCTACGAGCATTGCTCTTATTCGTCCCTTTTCCCTATTCATAAGGAATTTAATCGATTTCATTAAAATCGTTTTCTTGATGACTGAAAAATATTTTTGTTGAAAAACTGAACTCTTCTGTTGAAAAATCAACTTTTGGTTTTAATGCAAATGCATAACAAGAAATTAATTCACTGAAGATGAAATTGAGTGTTCGACCATTTTCTGTGAACTTGTAATTCTTATTCTAAAATTGACTATTTTGTGAAAATGTAACATTTTTCAAAAATTGATATTTTCGGGTAGATGAGAAAATTATTTTTTTTCGATTGAAAATTCAGGAATTCAGTCGAAATTATTTCCCTTTCTGTTCGAAGGATTTTTTAATTCGAAAATTTAGAAACCTTGGAAGAGGATCAAAGTTTTTCTCTGGAACTGTATTTCTCCATGCGGAATTAAACTTCTTTTTGTAAAATTCGTTTTTTTTGCCTTAAAATAAATTAGTTTTGTGAAAAATGAAAATTTTTGTTGGAAATTAATATTTCAAAAATTAAACTATTTATAAGAATATTCATTTTTTAGGTTAAGAGTTTGAACATAAGGCTGGGGTCGATTCGCTCATAGGACCGAAAAATCTTTTTCAATCAGGAATGCAACTCTTTTGTTTAAGATTCGACTTTCATTTAGAATGCAACTATTTAGTGAAGAAAAATCAGTTTTAGATAAGAAGTTAACTATTCGATTGAAAAATTGTCATATTCTATTTTAAACTCAACTGTTCTGTTCTGTTTTGCGTTCGGGCTAGAAATTGAACAATATAGTGAAAAATTGAAATTTTTGTCAAAAATAAAAGATTTTGGGTTAAATATTCATCTATTTTCCAGGGTAATTATCCTTTCGGCACGAAAAATTATTTGCTTAGAATTGTTTCTATTCTTTACTAAATAATCTTTTTTATTCTAAAATTCAACGCTTTTGTTTAGAATTCTACATTTGAAAAAAATGGAACTATTACATTGAAAATGATCTATTGTGGTTCATACATTCTTCTATTTCGCAATATAATTCAACTTTTTGGGTCGGAATGCAATTTAGATGCTCAATGTACTAATAATATTTGGAATAAGAGACATGTTCTCAATCGAAATAGAGAATTTTTGACTACAATGTTGAACTTCTTACAAGAAGCAATTAATTCAGACTTTACCAAATTATTTTTGAACTAAAAAGACGAATTTCTGACAAATTTTCAACATTTGGAGCATACAGTTGAATTTTCAAGTAATAAAATGGATAATACCAAAATGATGAATTCTCAATTGGAATGAATGGATTAAGGATTGTGCGAATTCTTTTTCAACCAAAAAAGACGGATTCCCAACAAAATATTGAATTTTTCAAATAAATAAGTGAGTACGTAAACAAAAAATTCAAATCGAAAAATGGAAATTCTAAGGCAAGGGTTCAACTTCAAACACAGAAGTGAAATTTCTACCAAAAAGATGAATCTTAAACAAAGAAGGTGAATCTCTTGCTCAAAGAGACAAATTTCCGAAACGATAATTTGATTAGAAACAATGAAATGTGTTTTCAATCAAATAAAGAAAAAATCTTGACTACAATGTTAAAGTTTCAATCAAAATAAATTAATTAGGACTCGGGCAAATTAATTTTTAACTAGAGAGACGAATTACCAACAATTATGAATTTTTTTACTAAATGAGTAAGTTTTCGAACATTTGATTATATTTTCAAACAAAATTATTTTCATCTGAGAAAGACGGATTTTTAACAAAATATTCAATTTTTCAAACGAATAAGTCAGTTTGCGATAGGAAAATGTAATACCTAACACATGTCTTCCACCTACAACTGATTAGTTGAACTTTCAACCGGGACGATATAGAATCCTTAACAATGCTGTTGAAGTTTTGAACCAAGTAATTTAATTCAAAGTTTGGGAAATCGATTTTTAAAGAAAAAGAGGACTTTCTACCAAATCAAAAAACATACCAACCAAATAAGTGAATTCTCAACCAAAAGTGTAATTTTCAATCCAGAAGTTGGATTTGCAACAAAAAAGTTGGATCTTCAACCAAATTGTAGAATTTTTAATATAAAATAAAGGAATCCAGCATAAGAAATATTTATTTCCAATTGGTTTCGTTAAAACGAAACTTGAACACAAGAATGTAACTTCTGACCCAGTAGATCAACTTTCAACCAAAAAGGTGAATTTGCAATCAAGAAGATGAATTTCCGGTTTGGTTTGTCGAATTTTCAACACAATGTAGAATTATAAACTTTAATTAGTTGAACCAGGGTTCGATCAATTAATTTTCAATTAGAAAAAACGAGCCAACCAATGAGTTTTTATTTGTTTGTATATTCATTATTTCATTGGAAAATTAATGTCTTTGGTAGGAAATTTTCCTAATTCATTGAAAATTTAACTATTTACCTTATGATTCACCTTTTTGCATCCAAACTTCAACAATTGAACCGCCGCATCGTATGAGGGGATATAAAATTATTTTCGAGCTTTTTGTTGGCCCCTGACCCATTTTTTTGAAAAATTGAAATTTTAAGTTTTGAAACCTATGTCCTTACAAAAAATCCTATTGCGCATCTTTTTTTCCTCTTGTAAAAAGTTGTCACTTTTCTTATTTCCAAAATAAATGCAAAAAACATGGTTTTTGAGAAACGACGATTTCCAGTGTTTTTTTCAATTCAACTCGTTCTAAATCCGGGAGTTTTTAATATTTTGACTTCAAAATTGGAACAATAATTTATTAGACTCTTATGAAACTGTTCATGATATCAAAATAATTATTTATGTGTATAAAAAAAAGTTAAGATTTTTTTTCCTAATAGTTCCATAAATATCGTTTGAATATTTTTAATCGCAAAGTCTATCGACGTAATTTTGAGCAAGAACGAACTTCCAGCGGACGAAATGTTCATGAGGGTCCAAATAAGTTTTTTATAAAATTTTACGTCAATTGGACTAGCTGCTGAAAAACTGCGATGTTTCAATGGTTTCGCTCGACACGCCGCACAGTGGTCTGGAGGACCCGAAAAAATGGCCATAAATCGAAAATCGAACTTTTTTTTCTGTGCTTTCGAGTACACGCACTCATTATTGATATATTTATACATCGAATGGCAAAAGGAAAGCGGTCTTAGTTACATATATGACTGCAGGAAGCGCTGCAAAGTCAGCTATTCAGATGTTTTCGTGGAGCGTGCTCCGCAACGTCAAAGTTCG
>WSXT02082878.1:0-11950 GCA_011762715.2 Neuroterus valhalla
TCACTTATCACTGCATACCTTGTCAAAAAGCCAAAAATAGTAGCACCACAATAACACCTTGACTCTTCTCTCGGTCCTGGAAACGGAAGCCCCACTTACCTTAAGTGAAAAGTGGACAAAAAATTGAAAATTTCTGAAAAAACCGCAACTTTGTAACATTATTCTAAGAGAATATTGTTATGATTGATAACAAATTGTTTGAACAATCATTTTTGTTTAATTAAATTAATTATTATCTTGCTTTAACTGAAACGTTGAAAATAAGTTGAAAAATTCAGAAAAAACCTCGACTTTCTAACCCTTTTCTAGGAGAAAGTTGCTAGAAACAATTTTAAATTGTTAAAACAATTTATTTAAACATCTAATTATCAGTTTAAAGTAGTACTACATGTGTTTGAAACAATCTGGCTTAAAAAACCGCAACAAATCATAATTAGCGCCAAAAACTCGGAAAACCCATTGTTTTACTCATGGGTGTTTTTTGGGACTCTATAAAACAGACTTATGGAGGTGATATTTGAAAAGTGATATTTCATTCGCATTCTTTGACTAATTGTGAAGAGAAATGGTGGATTTTGATCTCGATTTAATTAATATTGGGAATTCTGAATAAAATTTACAAAAACGTCTTTTTTTCTTATGGGAAATACGTGTTAGACCGTTTCATTGATACGAAAAAAAGAGCTATTTTCGAGAATTTTTTTTTAGTATGTCATGAAAGATACGGATGTAAACATTGTTAGGTACCATAAAAAATGTCTTAAAATACGTATGAAAATTTCTTTCTAATTCGTCTTAGTGCACTTTAATTTAAAGAATGGTGGCTGTGCGTAGACTCCTCAAAACCATAGTGCAAAACGGTACCAAGCAGATCTGGGTAACGGCTAGCCTGAAACAAAAAAATCAAAATGGGTTCGATTCAGTATGACAGATACTAGGTAACCCATCTATAAAAATTGATATTGATGGAAAAATAACAAAATATCGGGCAAAAATGGAAAAAGAAAAAAAAATTTCCTTTTATTTTTCGATTTTTCCCCGCCAGTTTTTTTTTATAAATATGAATTTTTATAAGCGGGTTACCTAGTATCTGTCATACTTAATCAAACCCAGTTTGATTTTTTTGTTTCAGGCTAGCCGTTACCGAGATCTGCTTGGTACCGTTTTTCACTATGATTTTGAGGAGCTTTTACGTACGTCCACCATTCTTTACATTAAAGTGCACTAAAAGGAATTCAAAACAATTTTTTTACGTACTTAAGGATATTTTTCATGATACCTGGGAATGTTTATATCCGTATCTTTCATTACATACTCAGAAAAAATTCCCAAAAATAGCTCTTTTTTTGTAACGTATCAATTAGACGGTCCCCTTCATGGGGCTTGCGCCACCTCTAAATATTAAAAAAATGTCCATGTATTTTTTTGTGGATTCAAACAAATTTCCGGTCGTTTTGCATGAAAATTTGAAAAAAAATGTCTAATGTATTTTTGGACCATCCTACTGTAGACTGATTTGTCCAGAGACACCTTGTTTGCCCCGCACTGTGCGCCAATTCAATTCAAAACCGCATCCTTCACCCAAAAGGAATAAATCAAGTGGAAAGCGTTTCCAAATTTCGAAAATCCAAATTTCAACTGGGCACCCTACTGCCCTCGATCTGTAAATTTAAAGACCCCCTGCGCTCGCGCGCTACCCCATGTGCTCCATCCATGCGCATGAAGTCCGTTAGCGGTAGCCGTGCCGGTGGTCTCAGGGGTGGTAAGGGTTTGGGGTGGATTCCGGTAAAGGGGTTGGTGAACGAGGGTGGGGGTTGGGGTGGGAACCTCGCGGGGTGTCAGCGGGAATGGTGAAGTTTCTGAACGCTCGATGGCGTGCCAGTGCGGATCGTGATTCCGCGGGACGCGCAGCGTCGCGACGCTCCTTACAGCTCCTCCATGAAGGATATTTTCTCGATCAACACGCGTAATCGGCTCCTTTCCTCGTTTTTTCAAAAAGGTGCTCAAAACAAATCCCTCATCATCCTTATCGATAATTACCCTCGAATTTCGGTTCTGCATGTCAAGTTCCTTAAATTTAGATTTTTTAAAATCAGAATCAGTTCGGGGGAATAAATAACTGATTCTGATATCTTTGGTTCCTCCTCATCCCTAGTTACACTTCCTGTTTTCTGATCTCTTCTTTTTCCTCTACTTTTTCTACTTTTTTTTTTCTTATACTGATTCTTCTTCTTCGCCTTTACTTTCGGGCTACATTCATCTTCTGCCACGATATCTCGCTTATAGTTCACATCCGAAGCGGATATCTTGATTCAAGACGTCGAAAACCAGAGAAAAAGGGATTCCAAGTTTTGTGCGATCTAGTCTTCACTGTCAAAAGAATACAATAAAGGATAATACCTTCGCGAACTTTTCTTTGTTCAGCGTCTCTCGTAGAAGACACAGCTTTCCTTTGAATATCTCCTATTTTGAGAGAAATCGTTTTTTGATTTGACTTATGCCTCAAATTACTTTTAGTGCAAACACGTAGAAGAAGAGACATTAAATAAAAAGCAACAGTCATTTAACAAGTGTTGTAAATAAATTCACTATGCGTTCTTCCCAAATGCATACACAGAAGAGAGTCTATCGTACTGTGGCAATAATTACTAAACTTCAGTTCTCATTCCAAGAGTACTTTAGACTCTTCTGAGTGTTCAGAAAATGAATTTCCTCAAATCAATTTTCAGGTCATCATTACTGTTCTTATCTCAATTTCATTCTCTTCAATAATAACTGGAATCTCAAGCGTTATCATTAGTTTGAAAATCGTTATGTTTAGAGGAAATACTAGATTCCCAATTTAGTTTTCCAGATCCAAATACCCAATACAAAAAAAGTGATTTGAATCTTCAGGAAGTGACTACAATTTAGGAACTTGAGACTCGTCAAAGTGATGCCTTTTCTCAAAGTGAGACTTTTCTCAAGGCTCTTCTTCCAAGTGAGGAATGAGTCGTCTGCAACAAGTGTATCGCATCGTTGATATAACGACTCACCGCCGCGCATGGATAATTAACCTTTATGCTTCTTCTCTCTTGTTTATGTGACCCCCTCTTTCTCACCCCAAATCTCTTCCAGGTTGGGAAAACCACCCCCAAGTATCCAGTTACTATACAATTCAAAACCTCATCCATCGATGATATCCCCAGCGGGACAGCGCGATTAATTTCGCAGAAAGCTCGCCTCTCGATGCGAATTTCGAGACGCAACTGAATCGCATTCCATGGACTTTTAATCACGGAAAAGCCCTTTCAATGCCTGAAGCATCAATCGAGAGCGGACTCGCTGAACCTTTCTAGAGCTGAATACACACAGAAAAAAAGGGAGGAAAAAAAGAGAAGAGAAAAGGGCTCATCCAATTGCTCTAATAATAATTCAATGGGAGCTGGTATATGTTCTCCAGTGTTCTCCAGTGTTCTCCAATTCGAGACCGGATATCGATATTGGATGAAACTAGAGGATTGTAGTCTCCCTTTGGGAAAGTGAATCCATAATTGAAAATTGTTGATAAATAGTTGAAATTGGACAAGGGAGTGTTTTTTAGTGGTGCTTCGAGAAGATGTTTGGATTATTGGATGGATTGAGATAGAATTGTTCTCCATTGTTCTCCAATTCAAGAACGGATACCGAAATTGGTTGGAACTAGGGGATTGAAGTCTCCCATTGGAAAAGTGAATCCATAATTGAAAATTGTTGATAAATAGTTGAAATTGAACCAGTGCGTGCTTTCTACCAGTGCTTGGAGAAGATGTTTGGATTTTTGGCTGTATTTAGGTAGAATTGTTCCCAACCGTTCTCCAGAGTCCACCAGTTCAAAAACGGATATCGATATTGGTAGAAATCCGAGAATTGTATCAATCTTTCAAAAAAGTGACTTCGCAATTGAAGATTGGTGATAAATACTTGGAATTGGAATCGTCAGTCTTTCAAGTGGTGCAACGAGAAGATATTTGGATTTTTGTGTGGATCTAGATAGAACTGTTCATTTTTGAGAAGAAACCTATTGTTCTGTAGGGACAATTAGCGTGAGACTAAGCTGGAGTGAGTGCAAATGAATTTGGTGAATAATGTGAATCATAGTGGTGGGAACCCTGTGCTTCCTGATTCTGGCAAGCAGCACAATGTACAGCCATGCGTTAATTTGAATACGTTAGAATGTGAGCCTTCTCGCCGGAAGAACCCCCACTCCTCGAATCGGTGCTGATAAAATTAAATGGTGGTGTGATAAAATTAAGTGGTGGTGTGATAGAATTAAATGGTGGTGTAATAAGACATCTGTCATAATGGATGCCTGGAAAAATAAAAGGATTATCTGTGCTTACCTTGTTTGGCTGATTATCAATGCTGTCAGCGCCGGTCGCATTTTCGGTGAGTGACCATCCTTTTTATCTCGAGCAATCAATCTCTTTTTCCCATTTTATAGAAAATTCTGGATGTTTAGGGAAAAACTTAGTTTGGACCAATCATTTGCATCGGAAATGAATTCTGGTCATTTGAGCAATTTTATGTGAATATATGTTTTCTTTGTATGAGGGGAAATTATGAGGTAGTTGTCATGCCAAAAGTCAGGTCTTTGGTCTTTGGTCTTGTATGATTTTGAGGATTGAATTAATATTATCTAAGACACTATGGTGCAAGGAAACATACATTATTTTTCAAGAAAATAGTTTAAAACATAGGAAAAATTATTAGGGTCGAGGGGAGTAAGTGTGACTTCAGATTGTAACCATATCCAATATTTTGATAAACTCCATCCACGTGAGGAATTTGGTTAAAATAAAATGTTCTCTTTGAAGAAAAAATCTTGTAGTTGAAAACTTTTTAGAAATTCTTGAAAGTTGAGATATTATTTATCTTCCTTCAAATATACTTATAAGAATACTTCATTTCTGAGACTAAAGAAGTATTCAATATTAAAAATGTCAAATTTCTCGTTATCGAATACTTGTACGACTCTACTATAAAAATATTTATTATTTAAAACTGAAAAAGTGTCTTACAGAAAAGATTCTAATTTCTTGTTGAAGTGTAAAGCGATCTCAATGGGCAAGGGTAGATTGTACCAATAATTCTATGGACTGCGGTATACCAAAGTTATTTTTTTTATAAGTTTTTACTTTCTACCCCATCAAACACAGACATATATTTTATAAATGACATTTATGTTTGCCAAAAATTTCAAGAATTTTTTTATGTTTATTAGCGTTAGTGACTTGACCAGGTACCCAAAAAAGACCAGAAAATGACCATGAATTTTATTGGATGGGAAAAACCCAGGAAATGATCCGGAATATAATTAAAAAACCGGAAATTTGCTTGACTTGACCTGGAACATTAAAAATTTTACCAAACAAATACGAGAAATGACCGCTTGCTCTTCATGGATAAAAACATTTCTTATTATTTGATCTAAATAATGCAACGTTTCTTGTGTCTGATTCTGAGAATTTCTCAATATTAGAGAAAAATGGAAAAAAAATATTTATAAAGGAAGAATTTTGATTTTTATAAATCACAAGAAAAACCTTTTGAAAATTTATTGCTCTGTCAGAATTTGATTAAGAAATAAATAATAGCCCAAACATACAGAAATTATTATTTTCCTAATTTTGTATTTTTTAATTGAATTTTCAATTATTTCGTTCACATTTTTTGTTAAAAAATCGATTTTTTATTAGAAAATGCCTTTTAGAAAAAGTTAATTCTCATGTTTAAAAATTCTCCTTTACGGTCAATAATTTAAGTGTGACAGCTGGATATTTTCAATTTTAGTAAAAAATTTATCTAGTTGAAAACTCTTATGCTTGGTTTGAAATTCATATTATAAGCCAAAAATGTTACTATTCCTTTTTTGATAGCAAAATTATCATTTTTATAGTTCAAAATTTAACTATTTTGTTGAAAAATTGTATTGTTTGGTTTAAAAAAATTTTGATCGAAAATTCATCAAGTTGAAAGCTCATATGCTGTGTTTGAAATTCATTTTTTAAGCCTAAAATGTTACTATTCCTTTTTTGATAGCAAAATCAACATTTTTATAGTTCAAAATTTAACCATTTTGTTGAAAAATGGTATTATTTGGTTAATTTAAATTTTGGTTGAATATTTAACTATTCTACTTGAAGGTTCATCATTTCAGGTGAAAATTCGTATTTCTGGTTTAAAATTTAACTATATTAATTAAACAGTTACGATTTTATTGTGAAATTCATCATTTTGTTGAAAAATGTAACATTTTGTTTGAAAGTTATTTTTTTTTGTTTTGGTTAAAGTCAGTTTTTTTTCGTCATAGGTGATTTTTCCAACTAAAAATTCAACCTTTTTCAAATAAAAATTCCATAGTTGCAGTTAAAAATTCATTTGTTTGGGTGAGCATCGAAAATTTTAATTTAAAATTTGAGTATCCAAGATCTGGTTTAAAATTGATCTTTTCTAGTAAAAATTGATTTTTATGTTTGAAAATTGATTCTCTTGATTTAAAGAATCTTTGCTTCAGTTGAAAACTCTTATGTTTGGTTTAAAATTGGTTACTGCACAAAAAATGTTATTGTTCCATTCCCGGTCGAGGAAACCTATTTTTTCAGTTAGAAATTCAACTATTTTGCTGAAATAATGTATTTTTTGATAGAAAATTAATCTTCCTATTTGAAAATTCATCATCTTGTTTAAATATTCCCCTTCCTGGTTGAAAATTTACGAGCTCCAGTTAATTATTTATCAGTTAAGTTGAAAATTCATCTTCTTGGATCAAAGTTTGACTGTTCTAGTTGGAGATTCAATATTTTTTTGAAAAAATTCATCCCTTCGGTTGAAAATTGAACTTTTTATTTAGAAATCAGTTTTTTTTTCTTCTTATCGCACATTGCTTTTTCTTAATTGTAAGTACAATTGTTCCACTTTTGTAGAAAAATCATACTTTTTGTGAAAAATTTGGGTATATTAAAAAAAAATTATTATTTTGCAATGTTTGTTCTGTTGTTAAGGGATGTTTAGAATGAACGTCATGAATTAAGACAAATTTGCGAAAAATATGAATATATCACTTTTAGTTGGTTGAGGGAATTAAAAAACTTAACCGAAAAACACCAATAACATTTATTTTTATGACATAATTTATCGTTAATAATAATAAAAATGCAAAATTTGGAAGAAATCAACGTATATTCAGGGAAAATATATTTTCCCCCATTTATGGGAAAAAATTGAACAAAACGTGATTTAGGTACAAACAATTCAAATAACAAGACCAAGTGACACAATCACGATTTAAAGTTTCATAAAAGCATCTTCGCTTTTTTGAGAATGATTGATTATCGTAAAAACTTGTGACAGTAAACTTTTTCTTTGAACAACAATTTCACTTCATCTGATTGTTTATTTATACACGTGACCAATTTGTTCCATAAGACCAATTGTGAAAGGTTTTTAATTTATGTGATTTTGTTAGCAGCAGAATCAAATCGCGCTATAAGATTGTCCGTATTCCGCATTTTAAAAATAAATTGTTTGAAAAATTTGAGAAAAGTTTTCCCATTTTTAATAATCAGTATTAGTTTATGCGATATAAGTTTTCCAATGATTCCATGACAGGATAATCTTCAAGGAAGTTTAACATAAAATCCCTTTTTTATATATATTACAATTCTTACAATTCTACCGTTTTCAATTTTGAAAATGAGTAAATCATCTTTAAATATAGTAACATGTTTGAAAATTTTTTTTAAAAATTTGTCTCAACGGCTTGAGCCAAAAAAAAATTTGCTTTCGAAATAAAGAACAGTAAAGTTATAGACAAATTTTGTTCCTCGCAAGAATAAGCAATAATGCATAAGAATTACACCATTTTTTAAATATTGGTGCAAAGCGATTGCAAGAAAAAATCAAATTGCAAAAAAACATTGTTCAAATAAATGCTAACAGTCTTGAAGTAAAAAAGTTGATAAAATGATACAAACAAAAACTGCAATTATGTTAATGTGATTCATTGTTTAATTTTGGAATGCAAAGCCTAATGAATAAACAACTTTATTTTAGAAATGTTTTGAATGAAATCGAAGCGTTTGCAATTGGACATTTTTTTTATTACATCCTCTAAGTATTATTCAAAAGTTATTTAAATTTATATGCGTTAATACAGTCGATGAATTTAAAATGAAGTGAAAATTTCAGAAGTTCGGTTTCAAAATGAAAGCCTTCAAAAATGATCGTTTTCAGAGGCCTCCAGCTAAATTAATGTCTTCATCTAAGAACATGTGACATTCTGTGACGTGATAAATTACATAGTTTATATTCGGAGGCTTTGCAATTCGGAGAATTTGAATTTTTTTTTTAAATTTTGTGGAATGATTAATAATTTATGAGGGTTCATCTATCTGGCTGATTAGGAATTTCATTTTGAATAAATATTGCAATTTCAATATTTATGAAATTCGGAATGTAACTGAGAATAGGGCTTTAGACGCCTATCTAAAAAAGCATAAATAAAATTGGATTATTTAAATAAAGTGAAGACTCGAGTGGGCCAGACAGACGTCCTCTTAAACATTTAAAACCATTTTCTAAAATGTTAGCACAAGATATTCAGTTTTCCAATAATTATATAAAGTCGCTGAATATAATAACATTCAATAATTGGTCACGTGACAGACTGTCACATGTCCTTAATTTAAATTCAAGCGTTTAGGCTTTTCTGGAACTTATAACGTGGAATTTTCTGTCATTGAAAACATAACAATTCGTAACTGATACATTTTTAACAAACTTCCAGAATTGCTTCCAAAAAAGTGTATTTAAATGAAGGGTGTATTCTAAGGCGCAGTTTTTAACGAAAAACGTGAAAGATAAGAGATCAATTGTTCACCTGAATGATTACGTAAAATTTTGTAAAAAACATCAGTGTAAATACTGATAACCTATTCTTGTCCTATTCTAAAATAAAAACTTCAAATAATTCTATTCTAGCTATTTTCATTCTCTCATTGAAATTACTTTTCTTTTTGAATTATTAAGTTTATTCATTATTTTTTTTGTAATTCGAACAAATTAGTGTGGATATTCTGCTGAATGGGTATTATTTCCAGCCTTCTGTTTGAATCTCAATTAGTTGAAATTTGTAAATTGAACAGCAACACTTCAGTAACTGATTTAAATAGTTGATACTTGAATATTTTTTGAAACATATTATAATTTCGATGCATACTGGTGTTTTCGATTTAAATCCGGGCTAAGCCAGTTTTTCCTCGTTCGTCAACAAACAATCATCTATCCGAACAAATCCTAACATTTGAATATTGTTAGACGTTGAATTTAACATTTAAATTTTTCCAAAGTTAATAAATTGTTGTCCATAGTATATTCATATTACTGTCGATTTATAGGGTCGCCGTAGTTCAAGTACGTAGAAAATAAGTCAAATTTGAAGTGAAAATTTTCAAATGAGGAATTAATCCTTCCAAAAAATATTTCACATGGAAATTCGGGAAGGTGAGGAATGCGCGTTTGCCCCAAAAAACGTTCGCTTCACGTGAACAAAACCAACAAAAGACGCCCGAATCTCCCGCATGCGCTTGGATGAGGCTTACTTTCCATCGGCATTGTTCTTATATTATTTGTAGTCTGTGTCCATGCCTGTTTCCCTCCTACCTGTTCGAGTTGTCTTCCCAGCTCTCGCCGCGGTTTTCCGTCCTAAATATCAAACTTATTATTTAAAAATTATTAATTTATTACCTAATGATGGAATATATGCTGTTTTTTAATCAGAACCGCGAGGGACAAGCGGTTCGATAGATACCGTTCGGGGTTGGTTTAACTGATCTTTTTACTCATTCTACCTATGCCCTCTTTCTTGATATAATAATACACTGATATTCAGAAATGATAGATCTATTCCATGATGATAAAATGTATGCTGTTTTCTAATAAGAACCGCGAGGAAGCAACGGTTCGCGGGATACCGTTCGGGGTTGGCGCAACTTACGTCGTGGTAAAGCGACGTCATGCCGTATTCCCGTATGCCGCATTTAGAGAAATCACTCTATAGCGTTATCTATTTTTTGGTTCAGATATAATCGCGATGTTTAGCAATAAGAAAAACTAGTGCATCTGACGGAAAATCTCGCGAGAACGCCAAATCTGCTTTAGTTTGAAGATTAAAGTTCGTGATAAAAAGATATGGGGAAAATAAATTTCTCCTAGCAGACGAATTTTTATAATTTGCGTAGTTTTTTCCCTCACAAACCGTTAACTACCACTGGCCATGATAATAATGAGTTCTCCTTACCTACGAATTTACACATGAATTGATGAAAGAGTAGATAAATACCTTCAATAAATCAAATTGGCTCCACATTCATATTTACCAGCCGAATTCGCTTTATTTGCTGATGAAACAATGGATTTGAATAGACTTATATTGCCTTTATATTTTTGTATTCATAAAATGCTCAGTTGATTGCAAACATGGTCGTAATTGTAATCGTACGTTATGATTAAATGCGTCAATATTCGACCCATTGCAAATAATTGATTTGGACTTTATTATTCGTACAAACGTGAAATTGTAGGAATGGGTGCATTCTGTTTGCTTATAATAAATACTTAACGAGTTTAAAAGTCTGCAAATGCGTATTTATAAATACGCCGAAACAGTGACTGGTTTATTTCTATCATTTTGGTATGGGGGAAAACTCCCTACAGTAGATAGCTTTATACAGTGGATATTTGTAAATAAAAGCAAAATGCCAAAACTAATTTTGATTCACAGATTCTATGTGATTACTAATGATAAAAATGTATCTCGAAAAAGATATACATATCTCGGATAACGCTGAACGTCTTGCAAACGTTTTGAGAACGTTTTTTGGCAAACGTTAAAACGTTTCTAAATTTTAGTGAAAAAAAAAGTTTTCAAAACTTCGAATACTTCCACACATTTTTGATACTTTGACTGAACAAAACTTTTTATAAACGTTTGTTAAACGTTAGACGAAGCAAAATTTCAGCAGAATAAATTTCCGGACGTCTCTAAATGTATAAGATAATAAAAGGGGAAGCACTACCAAATATTTGGAAAAGGGATGGGGAGAAAAGAGATGGACAAGAAGAGCAAGATTTAGATTGGAGAACGAGGTCGGGGAAGCGATGTTTTGCTCAGAAAAAGAGAAAAAAAGTACAGAATATGTGAATGGGAAGAAGAAACATGGGAATATGTATGGGCAGGATGTATGAGAGAAATAGAAGACAAAGGGGGCTGGCAAAAGAACGTGGTCATGATTCTGGGGGAGGAAGGACAGAGGGAGGAGTGGATGAGGGAAGTGGATAAAGCTAGAGGAGCGAATGAGATCAAATGAAAGAATGATCGGGTAAAGGGAATGGTTGAGGTGGAAGAGAAGTGAAAGAAAAAAAAGGATCACACAATAAAATAAGGTGGATGAAATTGCCCAGTAAGAATGAGTAGAATTAAGTAGAATGAGATAAAACTGCGCTCTTTCTTTCTCGCTCGAACGCTCCAATCGCTAAAAATGCTCAAGCACTCCATAACTCGTCCTTCACTCGCTCGCTCGTGGTCATTCAGGCACCCCGTCACGTTGCGTTATGCGTTCGGATAAAAGTATTTTACGTATATATATATATGTGTGTATTAGGAAATAAGTTAGGCTAAGAGAAAAAAATAAAATTTTTGAAAATTTTTGTATATGAAGGAACGGATTCCAACATTGGACAAAATTTCAACAACTCAGAATATTAACAAGAAAATTTTCACGGGCCTATAAAGTCACCTTTACTGGATGAAGGCAATATAACGGTTGCAGCGAACAGGTCAGATTACGAAAAGCAGAGCGGTCGCGGGACCGCCGACAGAAGCTTTGCTCTTTCGCGTTGAAAGAAAATCATAAATTTGATTGTTATTTCA
>WSXT02082889.1:0-11949 GCA_011762715.2 Neuroterus valhalla
GACTTTCACCTTGGAAATAAGTTTGAAAATTCAGGCAAAATTGATATAAAAAAATATGGCGATAAACAATAATGATTGGTTTAACAATCATTTTTGCTAACGTCAATTAAATACCAAATCATTTAAGCATAAATTAGAAGAGAAATTAAAAATTTTTAACTTGCATTACGGAAGAGTTGAAAATAATTTGAAGGATTCATGAAAAACCGCAAAGTTTCAACCCTTTCCTAGGAGAAATCTGCTAAAAACAATAATAAATTGTTTGGACAATTAAACTGTTTGTCTTATGATTGAGTTTCCACTCGAGTCAGCTTATATTGATAATTCTATTTAAAATTTACAAAAACGTATTTTTTTCTTATAGGAAATACAAACGTGTTGAACTTCATGGGGCTTGCGCCACCTCCAATATCATTTTTCCTTTCAAAACAAGAACAAATGCATTTTATTGTGGTTTCGAACATTTACTGATTCTTCAGTAAAAATGGAAATAGTTATATATTTTTCAGTGAAAACTACAACTACTGATTGAAATAGTGAAAAATCTACTGGTTTGAATCAAGAGAAGCAGCGATGCAGAAGTTTAAAAATTCTATAATTCCCTAAAAAGCATTCCAAATGCTTTCGTAAATCAATTTAAAGTACTTGTTGATTTGCTTTTCATTGGAATTTTAGTCTCTCATTAAAAATTAAATCTACTAATAAATTCAACAGAATTGTGTCATAAGTATTTAATGGTATTTGACGTTAAAATGACGAGCAGTTATTACATTGAATTGAATTCGAAGCTGCCCGTCAGGTTCAGCATTTATCATTTATTGACATACCAGTATTGTTTCGTTCTACTGGAAGTAACAGAGCGTGGAGTACTAATTATTACATATGGATTTCCTGAAAATTAGTTCATTTGCGCTCCACTTGGTGACTCATATTGCGAATAATGTTTGCGGTTCTTGTAATATTAACTACGGTGGTGAAGCTACACCAACTTTAATTAGAGGGACCTTAAATATTGAAATTTCAGACCGATTGTGGTTAATTTGAAAAGTTTAACTTTAGGTGCAAAATGTTTCAAGTCCAAGACAAAAAATGTAAAACTTGAATTTCAAAAAGCTGATATATTGGGTGCGAACATGACTTCGGTATTTATCAGATATGACATGCAGCGCCCGCAACAACGAAAACCTAAAACTCAGATGGATGAATACGTTTTTTCTTCACGTAATTTTCAGAAATTATTTTCTTCTTTCAATAATAGTTCAATGCCAATAACGGGTGAACTTGAGTGCCCATAAGGAAATTCATTGAATCAAGCCATAAACACCAAATTTTGGTCCTAGTTTACTGGAAGATTGTACCTGAATCGAGTTTTGGTTTTCTCTGCTTGTGACAGGCGTTCTTTCGGAATACGATACCAGATAAAATGCACATTCGAACGATTTAAGCAATTCTTTCAATTTCTTTCTTAATGAGAATTCGAGAGAATCCCGGAAAATAATCTTTTTGAGTGGGTAGCTGATATTACTTTTGATAACTTCCAACTTATAATTAGGAAGAATGAGAGTTATATGATTTGGAGGTTATATTATGCTCATGATTATTATGATTGTTTTTATATACTCTTCAGTCTTCTTAAGCAGAACTCGCTCAAATTTGAATTGAATTTTTTTTATTCATTTATTTATTTTTATTTTTTATTTTATTTATTTATTTTTTTATTTATTCATTCATTTATTCCATTCAGATAATACAGTTTGTTTGATTGTTTACCCAGTTTAGAACTTATTTTATTGGTTATTCCTCATTTCCAGGCAAATAATAATTTCACTTTTACACCATGAGAAAAAAGTTGTACGTAACGTATTCCTACGAAAAGTAGATTAACGTGGTAGGCTTTAGGAATGCATTAAACTTATTGGCAAATTTTATAAAATTCAAAATGATTGAGTTTTTGTGCCAAGTAAAGTCGGAAAATCTTTCTGAAGTTATTCTAGGACATAAAATACACATTCACTATAAACCATATAATTTAAAATAGGAAAATAATCGAGTAAATTATGCAAAATGTATACAGTAAATACGCAGTGAGAATTTGTTGATACCCTTAACAAAATACTTTTTACGTTATGATTAAAATCTAAGGCTATCTAAAAAATGAAGAAAAACTCCAACTTTTGAGCCTTGTGTTTGTTATAATGAAAAAAAACTTGTGAAGGGAGATATATGATTTAATTCAAATTTAAAAAAAGGATGATCGTTCCTCTAGCTAATATATCTGATTGTTCCAAAAAATCTCGGAACAAAAGGAAAGGTGCTCAGAATTAGTAATATTTTCATAAAGCGTTGACGATATCGCAATCAAGATATTATATTATAAATAATAAAATATTCCTACTCCTTCAGTTAAATTTTCTGAAATTAAGGAAGTTGAGAAAACATTGAACGGATTTCAAACAATACCAACGACACTGTTTTTTCTTGTACTTAGTTCATTTTGTATAAAGGTATATAAGTCCTTCCTTCAAAATTTCAAAAATCATTTTTACATAATGGATTAAAATTTATAATGTAACTAATAAGGGATTATTGAGGTACTAGTTTCTACAAAATGAAAATGTAATTTTATTCAGATAAGAATTTTACGAAAGGGATTTGTATTAAATGGAATATATTGAAGAAAATTATGAAGATACATTTTTGAATTAAAAAGAGATAGTGTTGATCAATATTGATGTAACAAAAATATTCATCAAGATTTCATGTAAAGATATTTTACCATACTTGTAAAAATTCCTACTGAAAATGTATTTTTTTAAACTCTAATATTCTCATTAACAACGGTAGTTTAACATCCCTACAAAATCCATTATATTAAAATGAATAAATTGTGCAAATCAAAAATAACTAGAGAAATGATGGTATCATAGCAATATGAAGAATAATATTATTATTGATAATCTAGTTATAGTAGAACTGCATACGAAAAAAGACTTATGTTCAACAAAATGGTTGAACTGCAAAGCCACAAGGACGGATAATCTACAAAGCAGTTGAATTTTCGACCCAAAAATGGAGACTTTCGACAAAAATTCAATTATTAAGTATTCTGACCGAAAATATAAATTTAATTTTCAATCAAGGAGAAAAATCTTCGAAGAAAAAAAATCTTTATTGAGAAGTTCAACATTCATTCGAAAAGTTAAATTTTCCATAGGAAGAGAAAATTATTCAAAGGAGGTTAATGTTCTAGAAAAAAAAAAATTATGTTTTACAAATTTTTTGAATTTTAAAGCCAAAGAGACGATGCATATATAGACACCAAAACATAAAACCTGTTTTTTGGGATTCGGGAGGTCTCAAAATTTGGAGATTCCATTATATCCACGAAAGTCGATTTTCACAAAAAACCAATACCATCTTTTGATGATGAGCATGTAAAAATGAAAAATAAAAGGAAACATTCAGAAAAATTGGCCAAAAGAGGAATATGTTTCTTCGATACAAGCTTAACAAATTTCTGTTTCGACATATTTAACTTTTCCCGAAATTCGTTCAACTATTCACACGTCACAATCTAAAAATACATGTTTTTTGCACCTCGAAAAAAATTCTAAATTAGGCAAATTATTTCCTTTCGAATTACAAAATTCTGATTCTTGTTGACACGATTTGCGTCTTTTCTTTTCTTTTTGACCAAAGAATCTTTTTTTATTTGAAATTTAACTCTCATTGAAAACTTTTGTTGTCGGATTGAAAATTTCCCTCAAGCTCCGAATAGAATAATCTTTTTCAATCCGGTTTTGCAGAAAATTTATTTTTTTAGCTGGTTAATTCCACAATTTGAGTTCTTCCAAACGTTTAACAGGTCGTTTGAAGATTCATATTTTCGGCCCAAAAATTAAACTGTTTGGCTTGAAGCGATCTCTTTTGGTGGGGATTTATAATATCAGGTTGAAAATTCAACAATTTTGTTGGTCTCTTCTTCCTCATCCGGCGAAAACATTTTGTCTGCTGAGAATTTAACTAGTTATAAATTCATCTTTTTATGGCTCAGGATGAAAATTTTTCTATTTAGTTTTGCAGAAAATGTATGTTTTCGTCTTAAAAATCAAACAATTCGAGTATCATTGTGGTTGATTCGCTTCCTTCAGTCTAAAATCCATATTTTTAATTTTGAAATTAATTTGTTTGTGTAAAAGATTTCTCGCTCCAGGTTGTGAGGTTAACAGTTTGTTTAAACTTTTTTATCTCCTCCACTTACAAGTCTTTTTTTTGTGTGGGAAATCTATTTCCATCGATAGAAATCCATTGAGATTTATTCGAATTTTTTAACTGATCAAGGGCAATCTTCAGAAGAGTTTATTTCTATGTTGCGTATATTGAAAACTCAACAAAAATTCTGAAAATCTAATTGCAAGTTTCTACTATGTTGGATATTCCTACAGGTATTTCGGAATTCAACAAAAAAAAGGCGTTTACTCCTTCCTGAAAAGTTAAAATTTATGTCTCCAAACTGTATGAAAATAAAATAAAAACGAACAATAAAATTTACCAGAAAAAATCTTTTCTTTGATACAAGCGGAATAAATTTCTGATTCGACATATTGATTTTTTTCCAAAATATGGGAATGTGACACAATTCGAAACATGTTTTTCCAAATTCCCAATATATTCTGAATTAGGCAGAAAAATTTACTCCGAATTTTTAATTCTCCATTTTTGTTAACTGACAAAGAGTAAACTTGAAAAAACAATCAAATTTCCTATTCGAACCAATAAGAAGTTTTCTTCTTGAATTTCGCGTAATTTAAACTATCGAACCGTAACGCCAACTTGGATATTTAATCCAATTTCGGATTTCTCTCTACTTTTCTTTTCTTTTGTTGATTGCGGATTGAATGGATTGTCGGCAAACTATAAATATTACTACAAGGAAAAATGAAGAAAGTAGTCTTTCTTAGTCCGCTCCGTATTCTTAAACATGCAACCATTCACAGTCTCCAAAAAAAAGATTTTTCTCCGTATCTGTTGAATGTTTTCCGTCATTTTTGAACGATTCTTGAGCTCTAATTTCCACTTAAGGAACAAAAGTAAGGGATGAAATGAAATCTAAAACCCAAAACACGTTTCTTCTTCAAATTTCCAGTTACCTAAATTTTAGAGTGAAAATACTAAAAAGATTATTCTAACCGATTACAAGTTTTCTTTCTACTTCATTCTATTGCCAACACACAAATTTTTCCTTATGGGACCGAAATGATTCGATTAATTTCAGGATTTTCACTCCGCCCTATTCGTGATTTTTCTCCACTCTTACGGATTCGACGTTTGTGTACGCTTTGCAAATAACAAAATAGGAAAAAAATAAGGATGGGAGAGAAAAAGTCTCGTTAAGCAGAACCTAGAATGAAAGCTATCGACGGTCCTTTTTTTCCTTTTCTTTTTTTGAGTAGAAAAGGTGGCTCCGAGTTCCGCGCGCATAAATACGTATGCGCCAGAAGAAAAAGAAGAAATGAAATGAATACAGCCTTCACTTCCCAAGCAATATTGAATAAAGCCCGGGGCTTTGTTTCACCGTGAACAAAAAAGCACGTGAAACACCTTCATTATAATATTCACACAAAGTGGAAACATTGATCGTTTTCTTTGGAGGTGCAATATTTTCGAACACTTCAAACAAGTGTTTGGAAAGCAAATTAAACTTCATCAGCAGCATAATATAGTTCCTGACGGGTTTTACAAACACTTTTCCTGTAAATCTAACTCTGTATGTAGTTTTTCTTCTTGCATATGGAAAATGAAAATTCTTGACGAACTATAAATAATACAAACGAAGAAAATGCAGAAAGTGGTCATTCTTGGTCCGCTCCTTGTTTCAAAATATGCCGCCATTCACTGTTTCTCATCATTTTTGATAGATTTTCTATCCCTGACTCTCAATTTGGTGACGAAAATACTCCGGATATAACTAGCGGAAAAATATAGAGAGAAGTCATTCTTGGTCCGCTCCTTGTTTGAAGACACGCCATCATATACCGTATTTGCATCCGTATGAGAAAATTGAGGATAAGTGATATAACCAGTGCCGGATCATGAGGAAAAAAATGGAAAAAAATGTTTACCTCCTTACCCTTACCCCTTTACCCTTACCCCCTTACCTCCTTACCCTTACCTCCTTACTCCATCACCCTTACCTCCTTACCCCCTTACTTCCACCCCCTTACCTCCGTCTCTCTACCCCTCATGTATTTTCCTTTTTACTCTCCCTCCCCTCATTTTCCTCATTACCCAGCCTTTCTTTTCCCTCAACCCCTTCCACTAATCCTTTCCCCAATCAAACATCTTTCCCCTCAACTTCCCTGTATATGCACTCATAAGGAACCATAAGGGTTCCTGCTTAGGCCTGATGAAAATCCCTAAGAAGCACTAGGATTTGTTAAAATTGAAAGCGACTCCTTCTGCTTTGATTTTCAACTAATCCTAGCGCTGCGTATCCCTTCTCGTTCTTACTAAGACGCGCACCTTTGCTCTTACTGCGTCGGCCCTCGGAGCAAACCAAGGATGACTGCTCTCCACATTATTCCTGTTAGTATAATTATATTTATTTATAAGATTTAATTAGTGGAACATGAATCGGGAACCATACAGAGATCGTTTAAAAATAAATCTACTATTATTTCAGAATAACTATTATCGCTTCGATTAGGAGGATGAAACGTATTCGAAGTTGATGGAAACTTCATCAATTAGAACTTTTATTATTTATCTATTCTTACAGATTTTTGGACGCTGATTCCGATCAAGGCAGCCAGAATGCTCTTTTATCTGTAGTTTTGAGGGGAAATGGGGTTTACGGGTCAATAAAACTAAGGTTGTAGTCGGAGGTTGAACTTTCAATTCAAATCTGAGCAGGACATTTTTACCCTCTAGTTTTTTTACATACAAATATGAAAAAAAAAATAGATTTCTCTACCGTTCAACCCCGGTTTTCTTGGAAAATTAACTTGATTGAGCACCTTTGTTACCTGATTCAGTATGAGCGTCCATATATTTATCAAAGTTGACCTAAAACATTTAGTAGACGTGAAAAGAGGTAATTTTTGTAGAACAATGTAGTAAGGGACGTGTAGTATGAAGACGGAGCGAACTAGGAATGACTAATTTTCACATTCTCCCCGCTAGCCTATTCATATTCCTTCATCACATTTTATTCATCAAACATAAATCGAGAACCATGCTAAGATTATTTTGAAAAATGAGACACCAGTTAGCCTCACAGAAAAAATAAATATCAAAAGAGCTCACTCAACTTCGCAAAGTGCAGATTTGCTCCATATTTTCAGGGTATAAAAATAGAAGATAGAACATACCCGAAGAGTGGTGGAAACTTGTTAATTAAGCAAATAGGTGACGAGTCAGTTTCACAAGTTCCTGAATTTAATGAAGATCGAACGTGAAAGTATACAAACCAGGAAAAGAAAATAAAAAAAGTAAATGCGAAAAAAAACTTATTCCTGCGGATTGCTTCAGGCGTGAGTACGAAATACTTCGAAAGCGCAAAGTGTACAAACGTTATGAGAAGCAGGGTGGACATGAAATTGGATGAACGTGGAATTAGTTTAATATTACCACAGCGAACGAGAATTGTGGGGTTGAATCTGCTTTTGAAGATGGAGCTTTGTTCGAATTACAGCGTGATAACAGGTCAATTATGTTTGTAATTTTAATATTACCATCAGAATCTGCTTGCAGTAATTTCCTGATAAAAATTTATTCAATGGAGTTTTAAGGACGTCAGAACCAGGTCCCAACTTCAGAATGGAGTTGCCTCATTTTACTCCATGGATACTGGAAAAAGATCTTTGATTGATACTTGGAATCTTTTTCTGTCCTGAAGAGAAAGTTTTGTTTCAGCTGTTACGTCATAAGTAGAGGTTTCTTATTTGATAATTAATTATTCGTGGAAGTGCTTCCCTGTTTCAGATTCCGAAAGAATCTTAGATACTAGTAAAAGGATAAGTATCAAATACATAAATAAATCTACAGAGATGATTTTTGAGTTGTACCAATAAGATAATTTAGAATGAGTACAAGTTTAAGTTTTAACTTGATTTGAATTTATCAGAGTCCAGAACGGCACGGCTGAAATTAGAATCGAACCTAGGCTAATTCAGACTAGCCGTTCTCGGTTGCTGACACAGCTGACAGGCCTCGAGGCTTCAGCCAGCGCTCTCATTGGCTACGGTTGCGAACGTCACGGTTAAAATTAGAATCGCACCTAAATGCTCGAACCGAACCGACACCGGGACCGAGTACGCGCTGATTGGCCGAGAGTCCAATCAGACCTGCGAACTGCAACAGAGAACAGCTACTCTGAATTGGCTCTTAAAGATACTCTGGACCGGACGCTTCTGACGTGTTTTACTCAACTTGTCAATTTTCTGTCATTTTTGGCTTTCTAGTCCCAGTGAAATATTTTGGAAAGTGTTTTCGAATCAGCCTTTATGATTTATCTCTTAGTTGAACATGTTTTTTGGGCCCAAAATACAATTTTTTCTAACTTTATACAGAATAATAAGATTCAAAGCTTGTGAACAGAATACACATCGTGAACGTGGTGAAAGCGACGAGTTTCGTTTCTCAATGTGAGCTCGCTTTCTACTGTATTCTTGGATTTTCTTATTTTCGTGAGGGATTTTGATCGATCTGGATATTTTATCTTTTCTTCTGGTACTTTGGAGTTTACTTTCTTTCTCTGTGGAGGCTGAGTTTTTCTGGTTCAAAGTTTACTGACATTTGTGAATTGAGATTACGTTCATTTTGCTCGATCAACTTGAGTGATAGCACTAACTCTATTTCCAACACGTGCAATAAGTACTCGGAGCATATACAGAGTTTTTCCAAAAACTACAATTGCGGTGAGTGCAATTATTGGTTCCACGAAGAATGTGTTAAGTCTGGTCGTATATTTTTAAAGAAAGAATGGATCACTTACTGCAGCGATTGCAATGCTTGCCTGCAGTCTGATAAGAGCGGAATTTTCACAAGATCTAGGACTAATTCAAGTAGATCTGATAAGTCTTCGAATCAACACAATGATGGCTCGGTATCGGGGAAATCAGATGCTGGTGCCTCACTGTCGACTGTGCCTGTGCAAGCGGCTACCCAATCTACACCACCGCCTTCTCCTATGATTCTACCACCTCCACCTCCTTATGTCGACGTTGTAACATATACTGCTATCTGCAAGCATCTTTCTGGCCCTTTTATGCTATCTACGCCATGTTCTCTACCATATGCGAAAAATTGAGCGATGGAGGACTGGAGAGCTTACGCAATGACATTGCCATAAAGATCGACGCAGTAAATGATAGTTTAAAAAAGGTTTCTGAAGAGAACAGAGCCGTGGTCTCCAGACTGGATGTACTAGAAAAGCGGATGGATGAAGTTCAGTCCTCTGCGATACAGGAATATGGTCAAGAAAGGTTCAATTGCAATCAAAGCTGTATACTTGTACAATAAAAATAAACAAGCTTATTCAACATAAGAGGAACCTCGAATTAGTTATTACTGAACTACCTACCTCGCCTGCTGAAGACCTCATTCATCGGATGGAAGCAATCTCCAGTGAACTCAAAGTTACTATCCAGACTTCCGATATTGTGAACATTTTCAGGACAGGTTTTCTCGCCCTGATAGGCCTAAATAGTTCGTGAATGAATATCCTTAGCTAAGCGATCACTGGGTAAGTTAAAGGCCAACATGATTGACCCTGCTCTTGATGATTCAGTGATCTACCTGAATTACAATTATGCTCCTGATACTTATGTTCTAGTCTTGAGTCTTTTTGTACTGACATTCAGTCGAAAACGCAAAATACATAGGACAGGCACACCATTGGATCTTCACTTCAGAACCAGAATCTTAGTGGTAATTTTTTTCGGAAAGTAAGCATTTAACTTTTTGTTACGTTGACGCCCAGTCTCTCAAAGCACAATTTCATGAATTACTGTCTTTCCTTTTAGCTAATCCTTATGATATCATTGCTGTTTCTGAGACTTGGCGAAGCAAATTTATTTCCCTTAATTTTGTTGGAATCACTAATTACTATCTTCTGCGATGCGACAGAGTTGACAGGCAGGGTAGTGAGGTTGGTATATCCTTTTTATCCTCTCTCTCAGTACGTATTTTGCAAACCTATTCTGGTAATAATATTCATCATTCCTTAGTGCCTTCAACTGAGTTCCTTGAAGTTGAAATTAAAGTACCCAATGCTCCTAATATCTTCCCTCTTTTAGACTACTGCTGTCTTTTGTACGACGGCATATCACTGGAACTTGATGTTAAGCCACAGAGAGCACTAAACGCATGTGTGCTATTTATCCACGACCTACCAAGATTTTCTTTCATAGCACATTATATCAATGCGCCTAACTGGTTGAGAGTGAAAAATTGGCGGAAATATTTTATGTCGATCAACCTTCATTGTATTCCTAGCTGAGTCAATCCTTCGTTCCTCCGTGAATTATTCCAGTATGTAGGAAGTGTTCGGAGTCGTAATACCAGAAGAGACAGCAACTCATTGTACATCCGTACATGCAGAACTTCAACTTATTTTAATTCATTCTCGGTCTCTGCTGCTAAACTTTGGGATTCTTTGCCTAGTAAGGCAAGATCCCCTGATTGATTAGCTACATTTAAGGCTAGAATTGTCCAACACTTATTGTCCCAAAAAACGTCACTTATATAAGATACGTATTGGTTCATGGTAACACATCTTTTGCATATTTATCTGTTCCCATTTAATCGATCTCATTTTTATTATAAATTACATGTTAGCGCACGTACCTTCTATATTATCTTGGGACATTGGCCTTAGGGGCCAATGTCCCTAGGCTTGAATAAACTCTTAACTAAACTAAACTAAACCTTGAAACATTTGAGAAGAAAATATCGAAGATGATGGTGCTCACAGTGCCTTGGGTCAAGAGATCCTCGTTTACAAGTCCTAAGAGACGTGCTTCCAATGGGCATCTCTGAGAGTATAAATGAAGGTTCCACCAATTTGAAGATTTGAAGGTGAGATGCCCTTGTGTTGCCCAATAATTCTGACTGAGTAGTTATACGTGTTGAACGTCACTACTTATTCTACAATTTTGGAAGGTTTTAACAATACTAGAAAGTCAGCGTAAGAGCTGAGGAACTATGTGGTCCCGAGTCTGCGAAAAGGTTTATCCAAAAGATCATCATTAGGTCAGGGTTGGTGTACTCAGAGAAAAAAACCACGGTGACTGATGGTCGTGTTTTGCTGACTGATCATTGACGGACCAAGGACTTGGTCCGGAGTGAGAGATCTTTCTTTATTGATTCTGAGCTAGTTGTTGATGATGATTACCAACTGATTGTAGGCAGATCTAAGTTCCAATCGGATGCTATGATCAAGAACGTTGGATAGTAAGACAAGTCTTCATATCCAATGGAAATTGAGGATTCTAAAAATTCACTATATCCCTTCCTTGGTACCATAGGAATTAACAGTTTTTCATGTAGTAGTAAATTTGTGTGAGTTGTAATATCCAATCAAAATCTATGATGGGGAATATGACAAAATATAGGAAGTGTCGCAGTTGTATAAATTAATGGTAATATTTCTCAGATACAAAGGGGGCTAAGGAGAATTATTTTAAAAACCGTGAATTCTGGAAGTAGACATTCAGGGTATGCACGCTTGACCCGTTAGCTGTCAAGTTGTCATGCAAGAAATGTCTGAAGTTGTCTCTTATGACTCAACGTATTTGAGAGAGAGAGGGAAATTTATCACTTCATGCGCAGTGAGGGTGATACTCAGACTCGAATCATGTGTGAGTTAAGTGTGTCAGTCACTGGATTCACATTGGCATCCAACACTAGAACTTCATCAATGTTCAAACGATTGCCACAGTGACTTGC
>WSXT02082900.1:0-11949 GCA_011762715.2 Neuroterus valhalla
CCGTTGAAAATTCAAGATGTGAAATTTCAGACGATTCTAATACTTTCTCAATCATAAATGATGAGAATGTAAAAACATGTCTCAGTAAAGAATGAAACGATATATAAACCAAATTGTGGAATTTCCGAGCGAAAAATATTGATGTTTATTAAACGAAAAATTCCATTCTTGACAAAATACATAAATTTTCAACCAAATGGTTAAATTTCAACCAAGAGATTTTTTCGACCAAAAAAAAGAAATTATAGTTTTATTCGAAAAAATGATTTTTTACTACAAAAAGCAAATCTCCAAAAGAACAATCGAATCTTTAACCTTAAAGGATGTGACTTTTTAATAAATCAGTAATTTTAAACTAAAAAGATGAACTTTCCATCAGAAGAGAAGAATTTTATACATGAAAGTTTAATTTACAACACGAAAATATTGATTTTCAAGAAGAAGGTTGATTTTCAACTAAATTTTTGAAACCTAGAGCAAAACAAGACTTCTTTATAAACCTATTAAATTTTCATGTTCAAAATGTGAAATATAAGTTAATTTTAAACCAAAAAGCCAGTAATAAGTTTTTAAACAAGGAGACGGATTTCCTACAAAATGGTTCAATTTTCAACTTTTGACTGTAAAATAAATTGAAATTTCGGTCAAAGAGAAAAAGAAACTCAAATAGATTGTGGAATTTTGCAAGCCAAAAGGCAAATTTTTAACAAGAAAATAGAATTTTGAACCAAAAACAATGTGACTCACATCAATGTTGTTCTATTTTTAACTGAAAAGATTACATTTCTAATAAAATAGAGGAGCTTTCTAGAAAAAAAGTGGATATTTCAACAGGAAAACCTCGATTCCCAACAAAAAGGATGCATCAACTCGTCCGGAATTTCGGTACGAGCAGACATATATATTCACTTTTCGCTGGTCGTCCCGAAATTATCGATGACTAGATAAGTATCCTCATATTTGTTGTGAGACTAATATGTGCAGAGATTAACCAACATAAAGGACAAGACAGTTCGCCTCGCTGTTTCTTTCCCGAAATATTAGGCTTCGCGCACGGGCGGTCCTGTGTTGCCTAATGCTCACACTAGTTTTGAACATCTGTCGAACCAGCGTCGAGCATTGTCAGTGGCTGCGCGGGAATTTCACGATTTCGAGTGGAATCAGCTACGAGTTTTATTTTCAAGCTAAAATTTGTGACTTCGAAGGACTTGTTATTAGATGGAGCCAGCAAAGTGCTCAGATCGGAAACTAAAGCCAGTGACTAACACACGGTTGCTGTGTATGAGTGATACGGCCAGCCACGGTTCGACGTATACGTGGAGCAATTTTTTTTTTCTAATGCAGAACTATTTAGTTATTCATTTCTTAATAGTTATTACGAAAGTTATAGTTTTTAATGATTGTTAAATCGTTTTTCCTAAAGAAAAATCTGTTTAAACTCTTCATTATCTTACGATCTGAAATTTGTGTATTTTCTTTCAAATTGTATAGTAATGATTCGATTATTTGTAGTATTTATGTATTTTTTTTTCAAATTAGAAGACCTTCAAAAGAATATTGTGAGTAAAGCCTGTACGACTTCCGAAAGAGAATTTATTTTGATTAGTCTATTAAAGTTAATCAGCATGGAATAAGTTTTTCTACTCGTAGGAAATAATGTTATGTTGTTATTGAAAAATACGTGAACCATTTATTTTACCAGTCTGCACCATAATATAATAATAAAGAGCGAAATTACGAACATTAATATTCACTGAGCGATATTACAAAAAACAGTGACATCCCCATAAAAAACTTTTAAAAAGTCAAAAAAATGTTGTCGGGTAACACAGAAAGAAAAACATTGTGAAAATTTTGTTTTCAAGGAGCATACAGATGTAATGCGTATGGCTTTGAAAAAAATATTGTGAGTAAAGTCTGTACGACATCCGAAAGAGAACTGATTTTGATTAGTCATCAAAGTCAATCAACATGGAATAAGTTTTTCTACTCGTAAAAAATAATGTAGTGTTGTTATAGAATAAAACGTGAACCGTTTATTCTACCAGTCTGCACCATAATATAACAATAAAGAGCAAAATTACGAACACTAATATTCACTGAGCAATATTACAAAAAACCGTGATATCCCCATGAAGAAAACTATTAAAAAGTTGAAAAGTTTGTCGGGGAACACTGAACAAAAAACATTGGTTCCATGACCATCGACAAATGTCGACAAGTTACAAGCGACAAGAAATAATGATATCACATCGTCGGGCAGACCATATTAATTTTTCATTGTGACTTTTTTGGCATGCTTACTCAATGGTAATGAGAGGAAGTGAGAGAGACTGTGCTTAGACTCGATTTCAAATTTACATTTTTGATATCGTGAATAAAACACGAAGAAACTGAAAGAGAATTCACGGAATACAATCGATGAAATACGCTTCACTAAAAATTGTCAATCATTCATCATTGCATAAAATTCAAAAATTTACGAAAAGGCCCGACAACCCGCTTGTTCTTATGGAGCATATACCTATAACATATTTTCAAAATTGCAATGAAAAAATGTACATTAGAGGATTAATGATAATATGCAGGAATGAGCAGGTATACAATTATAACATTCGAAAAAAATAAGAATAAAACTCCTGAAAAGTAATGCCCTCTTAGAAATAATATCCTAAATGATGAAGTAAATTATCTTCTACAATGGAGGTATCTGATGAGATATTTTCTAGAGTGCATTATACTTTGGAGCGTGTCTTACCTCCATTATAATATAACTAGGTGTTTGTCGGGCCTTCTTGTAAATTTTTGAATGATATGCAATGATGAATAATCGTCTACTTTTAGTAAAGCGTGTTTCATCGATTGTATTTCGTAAATTTTCTATTAGTTTTTTCGTTTTTTATTCACGATATCAAAAATTTAAATGTGAAATCGAGTGTAACCGCAGTCTCTCTCACTTCCTCTCATTACCATTGAGTAAGTATGCCAAAAAAGTCACAATGAAAAATTAATATTGTCTGCCCAACGATGGGATATCATTATTTTTTGTTGCTTGTAATTTGTCGATATTTTCCAATGGTCATGGAACCAATGTTTTTTGTTCTGTGTTACCCGACAAACTTTTTTTAACTTTTTAAAAGTTTTTTTTATGGGTAGATGTATGGAGAGGAATTTGATGGGGAAGGAACTTTGGGTAAAACCTCGTCCAAGCGCACCGTGCATTTTTGTTGACTATTAATATTTACTATAAAAATAAATATATAAATCAAGAGTAATTTTTTTTTAATGTTCGTGACAATCAGAAAAATATTGGCAAGAAATACTTATCAACTGAATGAGAAAATTTTGCAGCTCTATGATTGTTGAACACTCCGGCCAAATCCCTCTGGAAGTTCGAGGGAATCGAAACTTGAAGGTTGTAGTAAAATTGGACACCACTGAGCAGGCCACAAGCGGCTCAGTTGAGTCTGGACTTTCTGCCAGCAAAGGGTTGTGGCTTTGGTCTTCTTGAGAATAGGAGTAGACGGCAAACTCAATTATCTCATTCGCAATTAACCGTGGCTCGATACACAAGTTATATGTGCGTATCGGCTGAATGTTCAGGCATCCTACCACATATTTACTTTCGACAAAAGCCTCCTTATCAGGGGCGGCAGAGTATGTATGGAGTCTATGGAGTGTATGGAATACTCCATATCCTAGATCGGAGAGTCTATGGGATTCAATACATTGAAATGCCGTATATTTTTTCCTTTAAATGTATACTAGAATAACTATTTAAAGTGTCCCGCGAGAACTGTATATTAAAGACCCTGTATATTGTATTTCTACCCTTCCCTCAATTTGTATCCAGAGTGACCTTCATTCTAAACATCCTTCAACAAAACAGATCAAGAATTGCAAAATAAATTAATTTGAAAAAAATACTCAAATTTGCCAAGAAAAAATATCAATTTTTTATAAAATTTGGAACAGTTGATCTTACAATCAAAAAAATCAATTTGTGATAAAGAAAATGGACTCGTAACAAAATAGTCCATTTTCCAACCAAAGTGATGGATTTTCTGATAGAATTATGAACAATTCAAATTAAAAACCAAGAGGATGAATTTTCTACTAAAATGATAAATTTTCAACTAGAGCATTTTTATTTTTAAAGATTAAGGTGAATATTCAAACAAGAGAATTATCGTCCAGTAGAAAGAATAATCTTCTACCAAAAAATACTCTGTTCTAACAGAATAGTTGAATTTTTAACTGAAAAAATGATTGTTTTCAACCGAAAATGAAACAGTAACATTTTGAGTTTGAAAACCCAATCTCATACCAAACATAAGAATTTTTAAGTAAGACAAAGAATCATCAACTGGAAGAGTTAAATTTTCAAACAGATGAATTCATATTTAGCAAAAAAGATATATTATTGTCAACCAAAATTTTAATACTCAAATTCCAATTTTGACGTTACGTTTTTTGACATGGCACATATGTATAATATTATGATGGTGATTTTTTTGTCTACTGGTCCATCAATATTTAAATAATTAGTTATTCAAATATCGTTTTTTTGAAAGTTGTGAAAAAATCTGTAGGACCTTGGTTCAAATCCCAGCGGAGATAGAGAGTCATTTTTTCACAACTTCTAAAAAAACGATATTTAAATAACAAATTATTTAAATATTGATGAGACCATTAGACGAAAAAATTAACGTCATTATATAATTCATATATGCCATGTCAAAAACCGTAACTTGAAAATTAAAATTTGAGTATTAAAATTTTGGTTGACAATAATTGATCTTTCTTGTTGAAAAGTAATTCATCTATTTGAAAATTCAACTCTTCCAGTTAATGATTCTATGTTTCAGTTAAAAACTCTTATGTTTGGTATGAAATTGGGTATTCAAACTCAAAATGTTACTGTTGCATTTTCGGTTGAGAACAATTATTCTTTCAGTTTAAAATTCAATTCTTTTTCAGAAAATTGTATTTTTTGGTAGAAAATTAATCTTTCTATTGGACAATTTATCTCTTGTTTGAATATTCACCCTAATCGTTGAAAATTGAGGTGCTCTAGTTGAAGATTTGTCAATTTAGTTGAAAATTCATCATCGAAATGATCATTTCCAACCAAAAACATGAAAGTAACATTTTTGGCCTACAAATTAATTTTGAACCGAACATAAAAGTTTCCAACCAGAAGAATTTTCGACTCATATGAAAAATATTCAACTGTTTAACTTGGATTGTTACCGTAAAGAAGAACTTGCCAACGAGAAAAGTAACTTTCGAAGAAAAAGATGATGTCCTACCAAAAAAAAAAAACAATTTTTTCAATAAAATATAGGTTTTCAGCGAAATACTTGAATTTTCAATTCAAACAAGCAGTTGAATTTTGAACTAGAAAAGATCATATTCCACTAAAGATAAAACAGTTAAATTTTCATTTAGAGAAATCAATTTTCAATCAAACTGATGGATTCTCAGGTAGAATGATGAATCTTTAACTGAAATAAATGTGTTTCATGCGGAAAAAGTGAGCTTTTAACCATAAAGATCAATTTTCTACGAAAGAGGCGACTTTTCATCAAAGGGAATAAATTCTCAAAGAAATAACCTAATTTTTAAATACAAAAATGAATGTTCAACTGAATGCTTGAATCTTAACTAAAAACAGATGAATTTATTCTCATCAAAGTAGTCACATTGTCAATCAGATGTGGATTTTATATTAAAATAATGCACCTTCAAGAAAAATGTGTAATTTCCAACAAAAGAATTTAATTTTCAACCGAGTAGTGGATTTTTTTAACTAAAACAGGATGTATTCGCAGTGAACAATGTTATCAAGTTTTCTAATGTAATTTAGGAATGTTTCTCATTCGAAATACTACTCATCCTACCCTAACAACTGTTTGAGGTACTTTCATCATTCAAAATTATGAAGAGGGGACTTGCAAATATTTACGAATTTTAAATTGGAAGAGCAGTTTTCTGAATTTCTTCTCTTCTCAATTCGAATGCTTGAAGTATTCGACCTCCCTGTCTCAAGTCAGATGAATAAAGAGAAAGTAAATAAAACATGAAGAAATAATACTTTTTTTTTTTTTATTGAGAAATTGATTCGTCCTGTATGTTTGGACTATCATCAATTCCTTAAAACAAACTTCGGTCAGCTAAATAAATCTCAGAAAGCAATAAATTTGGAAGACGTTTTCTCATAATGGACAAAATTTAAATTCTCGCTCTCATAAAGTATATAGATTAATTTTAGAATTTTCAGAATCAGACTTAAGGAACGTTACATTCTCCTAGAATAATTAATTCTACATTCATGCTACATTCATAGAAAGAAAGCGGTCATTTCTCGTATTTTAACGGCAAAATTTCTAATTGTCCAGGTTGAGTCAACCTGGTATTTCATATTTAAAATATTATTAATTTGAAAATCTATTAGCGACAGAATTTTTGAGGATCAAGAGTTTCACAAATTCTTAATAACTATAATAACTATAACTATAATTAATAACTATAATTAATCATTTCGAATTGAATTGAAAAGGTAAAATTTTGAGAAACGATCAATAATAAGAATGTAAGACAAAGGATTAAGATATATCATTTTGAATTCGAATTGTTTGAGATTGAATTTTTCTGAAGAAGAATTTTCAAAATTTGGATCATTAATAACTCAAAGAATTTCAATTCCGCACCTTTTTATCATATAGCAATCAAAATTGAGAAAAAAAACATAAGGGATCCCTGAATATATTATTTACAATTGAAAGCAATAAAACTACAGAAATTTGAAGTTAGAAACTACATTGAATGTTTCCGATATAGAACTTCCGAAATTCCAGAATGAAATAAAATTGAATTTAAATTTAAGATTGAAAAAAATACATTTTATTCGAAAAATCTTCCCAAAATCGATAAATAAAATCTCCATTATATCTACTTTCCAAGAGAGAAAAAATTCGGAACAGGGTCCATAGGTGTAAGTGTAATAACAGGATTGGCGATATAAAGAGAAAAATTTGAATAAAAAACTTGTACAATACTAATCTTTTTCTGCAACAAAAATAGCTTATAGCTGAGTTGCTTCCCTTCCAATCTCATGCATGTACGAGTGCAAGCATGATAATAATGGAAAGAATAAAATAAAATAATATAATACATAATGTTAAAAAAAATTATCATAATAGAAATCAGCACTTTCAAACTCCGATATTGTAAATTCGTGGGTTCTTCCGGATCAAAAGAAACTAAAAAGCGTATTAAAAACTGGAAGTTGATTGGGAATTACAATTCAAGTGTGCAACTCAATTTTCCGTTATCGGACACTTCTTCATCACAACAAGGATGATTCATTAAATTCGTATATTTTTCAAAATCCAGTTCAGAAGCATCTTGGAACTTGTAAGATCATTTTTGATATTCAAAAACATTGATTCGTAGCTCCTCAAGAACATTTTTTTTAGATTCGAAAAGATAATATAAAAGATAGGTGAGTTATCTTATATCCTTGGAACCTTCACAAGACATACGATATTCATATTTTCTGTTTTTCTTAATGTTTTGAGAAATGTCGAAGGAATGGAAGCAAGCACACATAATAAGAATGTTTGGATATTTTGTCAACTGAATAAATAATGAAATATGCATAATTTGCAAACATGTTTACGACGTGTGCGGTGCATTGCAGGGGAAAAATTTATCCTCTTTTGTTCCCAATTTACAAATTCACGTTGAGAATTCTTTTTTTCCTACGAGTTCTAGTGTCCAGATTTGTTATTCCTATTGCAGAAAAGTGTCTACTTCTCGGAACCGTTTTCACTTGCTGCCCTAAGCTGTTCCATTTCAAGAAAAGTCGTTTTTTACACAAATTTCCACCATTATAAGTCCGCCTTTTTGAATCTTCAATTTTTAACTTCACTTTCGAGATCAGCGACCCCAAAAACCTTATATGAATACTCGAAAGATGTGAAATATCGAGATTCTGATTTTTGACCAGATTTTTGGTATTTTGAACCAGTAAGCACCGGCCCTGTCCTTTCTCGAAACAAATGTACCATCGGTAAAAAAATTTTGTATGATTCCAGACAAATCTACAAATCACAGCCCTTCGTTTTTATTTGGGAGCTCTACAAGAGCGATCAGCGAACATTCTGTTGATTTTTCCAGGTTAAGGCAGAGTAGAATGGTGGACCATGGTGGATGAGCATTTTTGGACGGGGTAGTCAATGAGGATAAGCAGTTGCAAATAAATTCATTTTTTATTGTAATATAAGCGTAATAAAATAAAAATATAAGAATTATGGATATAAATAAGTATAATAATAATAATGATTATTATTATTATAATAAAATAATTATTAATATTAAATATTATTAATATACTAGAATATTTGTCAAGATAGACTTCAGAAATAAACTTAAAAATCACCTATTTCATCATTATATTATTATTACTTTAATCTGGTCAAAATTTATTCTTTGTGCTCTTCTTGTCGAAACATTGAACGGATTTGGCTAAATCAAATAATTACAACAGTTTTCTATGGACTAAGTTTTTTTTTCGAAGAATGCATATAGGTGCTCTTACAATAACAAAAAATCATTTTCATGAATCCATTGTGGAAAAATTTATTCCTTTTCTAAAGAAAACATGTGCAACATCTATGTGGTATTTGAATGTTTGTGACATATCCAAACCAGGATCAGCGCAATCAACAGGCTAGGTGGCATAGCGATATAGGCTAAACGGCCGTATATGTACGTTATAGCCTAGGGCGATCAGAACCCAGGATTCTTGAATCAAATTCGATCTTTCCCCTTCGGAAATACTCTTAAATGAATTCCGGAGAGAATCATATGAACCGACTTTTTAATGCCTCATTCGTTCAATTTCTGTGTCAACATATAAAGTGGAGAATTTGGTCACTTTCACAAATCAATTTCTTTATCTCTCCGTCAACAATCATAATAAACTCGCGATCAATTAGAATCACTACGAACAAAGAGATCAGTTTTCGATCGGAAAGATTATTTTTATGACAAAATAAGAGAAATTCCAACATATCAATTAAATTTTACTCTAAAATAACGAATCTCCAATCAATAGAGTGTATTTTCGAAAAACTAGCTAAATTTCTGGCAAAAAAAATAGAAATTTTTAGCTAAATACTTGAATTTTCTACCAAAGCAGTTGGAGTTTAAACGCAAAAAAGCGAATAATTGACAAAAAGGCTTCAAAAGAAACAGCAGATATGAAATTTTCTTTGAAGGAAAAGAATCTGAAAACAAATAAGACAAACTGTCAACAAAAAAGCCAAATGCTTGAGTTTCGAATCAAAATACTTAACGTTTGAACCCCGAGGTAGAACAACAATTTTTTTAACAAAACAGTGAAATTTCCAACCGAAGATATAAATTTTCAAAGCATACGAGGAATCTTTAACGAATACATTCTCATCGCGTGTCTCGTGCTGCGCACTCGATGAAAGTTTGTCCAAAACGGTGGACAATTTTTTTTGCCTTATTTTTCTCACATGTTTATAGTTTTCCCAAAAATTCTATTTTTTGAATGAAAATTTTTTTTTTACGATTGAAACAAGAACTACGCATCTAGTGGGAAAATTATAAAAAAAATTTTAAGATATTTTTCGGGCGAAGAACTTTTCTTTATCAATCTTCCGTGTTAACATTAGTCATTTTTTCAAAAATTTAATTATTTCATTTTTAAAATTGTTTTTCCTGATTGAAATGAAAAATACATATACTGTTGGAGAAGTTGATTTAATACATTTTTATATGCTTTTTTATGAATAAAGAAAAAACTACTTCTCCTATCAAAAAGTTAAAGCGACTAAAATTTGAATTTCAATTTTTTTAGAAAACTCGATAAATTGTAAAGGTTATCCTGGAGAGCTGTCAAATAGAAGAATTTTGTTGTTTAGAACTTTTTTTCATATCTTGCGTTGTTTGGCTAAAAATTCTCATTTTCGTTTATATTTTTGAATTTCGTAAATACCACAACTCTGACTATTCTGTTTTTATCAAAAAAAATCATGAAGATGAATCGTTTCACATTTTACATACTACAAGAAAGCTTACTTGAAATTTTGGAGTTTTGAAAAAACGAGTCCAAAAGAGTTTTCATTTTGAATCCAAAACAGCTGGTTAACGAACGTGACTTCTGTTTTTGGTCCTTCAAAATGGGTGCCAAAGTACGATTGAATATCATCATTCTTTCAAGAGTGATCGAGTTCACAGATTTTTTTCTATTATTTTTTGTGCGATCAAAATTTGAATTTTTGGTCCAAAATAGCTGGCTAACGAACTTGACCTTCAGTTTTTGACACCTAAAGAGTGTATCGAAGGCCAATCAAATCGATTAGTTTTTCCGAAAGTTATCGTGCTTACAGACAGACACATTCGTAAAAACCTGTTATTCGGATTCAGGGGGTCTCAAAACGTGGACATTTGACAAAAACGGGGGAGGGGGGAAGGGTCAAATTTCACACAAATCTAATATCTTCTCTGATGAGAATATAAAAAACTAATATCTACAACAAGTTCCATCAATTTTTCACCAAAGTAGTGAAGTTTCCAAACAAAGTGATGATTTTCTAGCCTACAAGAATAATTTCCTACTCGAAAGAAACGGTTCTTAACAGAACATTTGAATTTTCCAATCTAGTTTGATTGAGGATCCAACAATTTTTCCGAAGATTTGCCTTTTTTCTTGAATTCGAATGTTTTGGATTAGAAAATGAAATCTTTTCTATTGCAATATCAATTATTACAGTTTGCTCTGAGATTCCACTAACTTTCGAAATTATACTTTCATACTTCTAAAAGTGTATCATTTTTTGTCTAAAGAACGAAAGGTTCCTTCGAAAATTCGTCTTTCTGGGTTTTGAAATAATCGGTTTTGGTTAAAGTTTCAACTATCGAATCTCAACTATTCTGGAAGAGAATTCAACTTACTTGTTGAAAATTATCTTCTCCATAGTAAATTCACCTCCATGTTACAATATTTAAATATTTTCTGGCAAATTCCTTTTCTTTCTTGATTAAAAAATCGCATTTTGTTGGTACTTAAACTACGAGTTCTCTGTTTGAAATCTTATATCATTGAGTATAAATTTTATCATCTTTTGTTATGAAATAGTAATTGTTTGCTCAATGATAATTCGGTTTTGGTGAAGATTTTTCAGAACAACAAATTTCTTCGGCTCAAAAGTTCTCTGAACCCCAAAAATTTTCTTCCTCTTTTAAGAAATGCAACTGTTTAGTGAAACAGGACCAGATTAGTTGAAAACTGTTTTGTATCATTTCTAGGTTGGGAAATAAAACAATCAGCTAAATAGTTTTCTCCAGAATTAAGGTAAAAGTTTTTCCAAAGAAAAAAAGTTCGAACTCCCACAACTTTTTGTGTTTCAAACTTCGTAAGCTCTCTTGAAGTCGTTGAATATGCTACTTGGAATTTTCACGAAAAAATATCAATTTTGGGCAAAGATGTGTCGACTTGAACGCTAAAGGTATTGGATTTTTTCGTCCTAAAATTCCGTTTTCCCTAAAAAAGTGGTAAACGAAACAACCTTCGAAGTTTGTTGCAATGCAAAGAGATGCTTGATAGAATTCCCCACAAGCATGGACAATAGAACTCCAATTCGAACAAATTTGAAAATTTCCTTCGCGGACAATGCTTCTCCGCGTGTCCGAGCGCTTAGGTAGTTATTGTATCTAGGCCTCAAATCATTGGATTCGCTTATTTTTTTGAAAAACTAAGGAACCGTACTCAAACTACGTAACGCATTTTTGGCCGTAACAAAATATGTTACCCCCCCCCCCACCCCCCCCCCCACTCTGTCAACATTTTTTTTTGAGGCTAAAACCAAACAAAACCCAAACTAAGAGATAACTTTTTTTATTTTACTTTCA
>WSXT02082911.1:0-19349 GCA_011762715.2 Neuroterus valhalla
CCCCAATCATGTATTACCAACTCCGATGGGGGGGGATATATCCCCCTGATCCCCCCCCCCTATCTACGCCACTGGGGTGACAACTAGATCGCTGGGAGCAAGACAGAAGGGAAGGAATCAGTCTACTCGTCTACAGAAATGCCGATGTTGAGGATTATGAGATGGCAAGTGGATCAAGCGACGCTGGCAATGTAGACTAGAATAAACCTCTGTTCTATTTGTTACCTGTTGAATGCATAATATATTAAATATATCAATATATTGAGATGAATATATATATAATTTGGTCTATCGGAGCATACTTTACTACGAAGTCACTAGGAAGCAGTGCAAGTACACTGATTTCTTTCAAGAGAGAAGTTTCCGCGATGCGCTGCGGAGGTAACTGTTTTCGGAGTGACCCAATGTTTTATTAATGAGAATACAATCTGTGATTTGTTCGCTTTTTTCCTCAACTAGATACATGGGTACTCTACTCTACTATTGTATGTTTCTTTCTCAAATATTTGCCCACGTGTTAACAATATAACTTCGAGAAACAAGATCAAAAACGCGTCGCGTCAAATTCAGCTAAGAAGCTATAAGAGAAGGAAGGAATTTTTTCATTAAGTGTAAGTTTTAATTTGGCATTGAGTTCGTCATTAATATCGTCATCAACTGAGCATCCATAATGAAACGAAGGGAGAATAAAAGGCTTTTGACTAGGAGTACACACGTTTGATCTGGAAGTGATTCTTTATTCCTTATAATCTTCTGAGGAACTCTAGAGACATCAACGATTGTCCTGTTTATTTTATCGTTTTTTTTCTCTCATTGATGCACCTGTTCCTCTTATCCTTCTTATTCCTTTCACACATATTCCAGCTCTTTTCTCTTTTCTCCATTCTTCATTTTTAACCCTGACGTCTCCTCTCATACCATTCACCTGCTCATTCGTCCTCCTTACTTCTCGTCCAAACCCACCTGTTTCCGATATCAACAACTCTTTGTGTCCTTGTTAAACTGCTGTCCCATTTTCGTAGATGATCCACGCTTTCTATCGCTCTTCTTGTATGGACTCTCTTTCACGCTTTTTTCTGGCCTCTCTTGACTGTCTCTCTGATCCTTTTGGAGCGAGAGATCTTCCACCCTCGCTTGTGCCGAACGCTGCCTCTTCGTTTTTCCTGCTCGCCCAATTCAGTTTATCCCTTCCTTGTCCGCACCGCTGGACACCGATCTATGTAGCGTGTAGAAAGATGACACCCTGGAGTGCCCTCGTTGTCACCCGCAAGCTCTATATCTGTCTGCTCTCTAACTGGTAACGAAAACGTCTTCTACAGCGGGTAATGCCGGCTGCATCCAGATCGTCTCTGTAACGTTGCTCGAAAAACAACGATGGATCAAGGGTGACTGCAGTCTTCGACTGCAGTCTTTTTATTTGATCGATCTGTCCTAATTATCTTATCTTTCATTTTTCGAGACAGAGTTTGTTGTCGGTTCTCTCTTTATGATGTTTAACGGATCCATATTAATTACCCTGTTCCGTACCTGGTTTTATTTCTAGTGACCGCTGGAAGCGAAGGTGCACGTCGGCTTCGAAGCAGTTCCGGAAAATCGAATCCCTTGGAGTTAAGGGTAAAATTACTTCCGCGTTCGGAGGTCAATTTATTCGCGAGACGCATATCATCGTGTGATATTGAAGGAGTATAGAGAATTCTCAACAGTATCCCGGAAGTGATGACAACAAGGAAAATGTTGGCCCACTATCACGACGGGAGCAAGAGAGGTTATGGCAACTTTCGAAATCGACCAACTTCAACTCTTGTCATTAGGTCGGATCTCCGCCGTTTTCCTTCTTGCCTCCCTAAGATCGCAAGGATCTTTTTTGCCATCCCCAAGAGCTTGCAATTCACGACAACAGTTCCTTGGTCGACCGAACATCAGGGAGACTCATCCTCTGGCCAAAGACCGGAGTGGCAGCTCGCAGATGCCAGACGTATTCTCGGCGATAATCCCCTACTCCCTTTCCAAAAAATAGAGTAGGGGGCGAAGCCTTACAAAGTAGATATTGGCGTATCGATGACAGTAGCTGCACGGCGAATCCCAACAGAGGCAAGATTACGACTGTTGAGCTATTCCGAATGTTGTTGGTGCTTCGATGTGTATTCATTTGTGCGATTCAGCTAGGTCATGATTCCGCTGCGTTCAACTGTTGTCAAGCAGAAGCTTTGACGCTCAAGATGTCTGTGCACTTGATGATGATATTGCGGGTCGATAACCGAACTTGATAATCGGTAAACCAGCTTTTTTCGTGAGCGGTTTTTTTGTAGTTTTCCTCTCCCCAAGTCAAAACTCTGGGAAAGTGCGAGTTACTCTATTTGAATCGAATGCAAATGCGTGCTATCAATGATCGTGAAAATGATCCATACAATAATTGTTGAACCTTTATATAGTAAACTATGATTTCAACAGGCTCTTAACCGATAGATTCTCGCGGGCGAGAACTTGGATCAAGTTCAGAAACAATGAACAAATAACTAATTGTCAGACATTCTAAAACTTTATTCTCACACCCTAATATTCCGTGCATGGTTGCGCACTTTCGCCGACTTCGTTGCCGTGATAAAACAAAACATGAGGTAGAAAGCATCCTAGCAATGTACTGCTTTAATCCTTCTGTTCTTATTTAATTGGACAAGAATTTGGCGTTAGAGAACTGTCAAGGAAATGGCCTATAAGTTACACGGTAAAAAAGCTATGTTTTCAGTAGAGTGGTGCGCACTATAAAGTTGGTCATCTTTCCAATTACAAAAGATTTTTCAACAAACAGAACAAAATATTTTATTGGAATAAGATATTTTTGTCCCTTTGTAGTTGAATTTTTCTAATTAGAGGTTATGTGATGGAATCAATTTGTCCGCGAAAATATTAACCGAGCTTTGAACAAAAATTTTCAGTATTTCTACATTTAACCATCAAAATGGCCTTACGCGCCACCTAACCTGCTTGTATATAGTATTTTAAAGAGACATTTTCGTGCAGATGTTGATTAACTTTACCAATTTAAGCTACTTGACATTTTTAGGAAAAGTCAGAAGATCAATACACTCTCAGGAATTTCCTTTCAGCGATAAAGGAACACTTTTACGGTTAAAATGCAATCGTTTGAGAATTAGAGTTGGAAACAGAGCATCGAATCGTTGAAGGTTGCATGTGCGCATGTTTGTGCGCATACGTTGCATAGCAACACCATGCTTTTGAAATGCAATCGTTTTACTATAAAAGTGCAAACTCTATAGTTTAGACAACATCGTTTCAGCGTTAAACTAGATCGTTTAGGAGTGAAAAGAATCTGCTTTTAAAGTATCTTACTCTAACGTTTAGAGGACCGACTTTATCGATGAAAGGGAATTTCCGAGAGTGTACTAACAGTTTTAATTCGTTCGAGCCTCATAGATTCCATTGTGAGTGTCAGAATAGATGGGCATAGAAGAAAAGCATTCGAAAGAAACTTTTTATCTTGAAAACTGGGAAATGACCTTGATCAACCTAAGTTTTGCGCTATTTATAATAGCATTCATAAATGCATATACTAAACCAAATCTTACCCGTTCATAGAACTTCGCTGTATTATTTTCTCCTCTCCTATGTCCTTTGAAAACATCCAAAACATTGGCAGAGTTTTTTAGAATCGCAAAATCCACCTTTGTTTCTATTGGAGGCTCTCGTTTCATAGTCGCTTTCACAAACGTTGTTTGATCCCATCGGTGGACATGAAGGTACGTATTGAAATCGTTTGGTCATTGGATCAGCTATACAGTCACCTTGATATGTAGATGACTTACAATAGACAATGGAAGCTTTGGTGCCAAAAGCCAAAATAATTGAAGCCATAAGTAAAAGTGAGAAAATTCCCATAATTTTGTAGATCACTAAAGAATTCTACCAAGAACTATCTGAAAACAATGCAGATGATATTATAACATAGATATATAAAGTGGTCAAAAGACCACCGCAGGGCCTCCCTGGGAATCACTAACATTTAGGATAATGAGATTGGCTTGCAGTAGAACCACTGTGATGTGCATCAATAGCCAAGCCCGATGACCGTGAGAGAAGTGAATAAATGAGACGATAAAATCGCAATGAAGGACCAGAAAAAAACCGCTTGTATCTATCGGACATGGAGTAAACCAAAGATGACATCTCCCTGCATCCATATCGCAAGTGCTACAGCATGATTCTGGCGCTATTATCTTGTGGAGCTCACAAACATGTAGGGGCGTCGTTGTAGAGGTAAGGAGAATCATTTGCCATTCTCTTTCAGTGCCTTTTTAGACTTATTTATCTTCAATATCCTTGACATTAATGTTGCAGTCAAGCCTTGTGCGTTTATTAGGAAATATTCTAGATAGAATTCACCTAAAGTGAATTCGGCACTTCTTTTACTCAATCATCAGCTTTATCTTCTTTGGAGCGTTCGGCGGGAAAAGTTCGTCCTTGGAGAACTGCCAGACATAAGATGCGGCTTAGGTATGTGAAGCTGAAAGAGACACTACCCTGCCATGCAAAAATTTAACGTTCAGAAGGTTGAAGGGTAGCAAACTCAAGCTTTGTTGACCAAACTCGGATCTAGGTAAAAGGTTTTAGCTTCAACTCAATCATAGATTTGAAACAGCAAACAGAACGAGAATAAGATCCGAAATAAAAAATGCCAACTGGCTTCATTCGGAATTCCTGGTTCCAATTGATTCTCGGGTAAGTCAAATCGTTTGAAGCATCGAAAGTTGGCAAAGCTTAGGATCGAATGATAAGGGCTCGTCATTACAGAGCATGAAAATCCAGGGGAAGAGATTTAGAGACCATACTGGATGAAATTTTGGAAGCTTTGGATTGTTCTGAGCAAGCAAAGAAAGGGAGGAAAAGTTACATGGTCCTACAAATTCAATCAAAAGACGGCTTCGGAAGAAGCTTTAATCTTTCTACTGGACAGTTCATTATCAAAAGAGGTTTATAGAAATATCAGAATGGAGTCAATAGTATGTGGAGCAGCAGCAGAAGTTATCCATCAATACACGGAAAGTATAAGTTCTGGAACTTTGAAAACAGTTCTGCTGTTTTCTCAAGGATTTCATGGAGGTCCAGGACATTAAAATCATAGGGAATCTTTCAAATATCTGGAAGAAAATGCAGCACAAACCGACCAAAATAGACTTGCTACTACAACCATACCGTTGCAATTATTCACTGCTAGCAACATAACATTGTGGAATAATCTTTTAGACCAACTATAATATAATTTATGAGAGAACCATCTAAACTTATTCTACGATAAAAAAGTATATAGATCAAGAAATCGATGCACTGCTACTTCCTGAAATTTGAGCAGGCGGAGACCATATCGCTACGATGACTTCTCCTTCACCAAAGACCATAACAGATGGAAAAGTTTTGGATTTTAGTAACGAAGAAAAAAGAATCTTCCTTACAAAAACACTCGTATAAGGAATAAGTCCACTCGAAGCGCGGATGACAGTTTCCAAAACGTGTGGCCATATTCCTTATAAGGTGACCATAAAAATTTGGAAAATTAGAAGAAATGAGCGCAAAAAAATATTTGGAGAACAGAACAAGCAGCTTCAAACCATTCTTTGAGAGAAAATAGGGCTCATTGTCGAAAACTCAAAAACAGGAGGCTCTGGTAGTACCAACGATGGGTACAATGCTCACAAAGTATATAAAAATCATGATACTTCGACTGAATCCCTTGGGTTTAAATATCAAATTTTCCTCAATCTCCGGAGAATATCAATTAGCCTCTCTTGTCACCTAACAGTTGATGCACAAACACTTGAGCACCCATGTAACTCAACTGAAATATTTATGTCGCCAACCAAAAATGGTTTCCTATGCCATCTAAATTGAGAAATATTCTTATGCATTATGTAGTTATTATCAGGGGGAGCAGGGAGAATCGTAAAGCGACGAAATTCCGACAAAGTAGGAAGAAGCTATGGCACATCACAGCAGATATTGTGGACTTATTCATAGTTCCTGAGGGAAGCCAAGCAGGCAACCTTTATTCTGATGACGATGATGGAGAGGAAGCTATAGACATCACAGGCATTCCAGACACGTTTCCGCAGTTAGACCGAAGAGAATTATCTGGCAATGATGATAAGGATGAAGAATTGCAGTTTGGAGGAGAATAAATATGTTTACACAGGTCAGAATAATGCAAAGTCACATGTAAAAAGCAAGGGGACTTTCGCAAAAAGCACATCAAGGAAAAATCAATTCATTACTAGCGGATTCATTCATGTTTTCTTTGTCGTTCATTAACAAAAAAAATTTTGTAAATAATTCAAGGAATCAAATAATATCATGTTACCCTGAGGTCAAGGTCAGCCATCTTGGATACCCAATTTTCTTTTAATGTAGGCTTTGGATATGAAAGGAGAACTCCAGAAACCACTGAAACACCACGTTTCGAGTGAATTATGCATTTTCCTCAAGTGGACATCCGCCATACTGTATCCGCTATTCCTTTTTTGGCACGTGAAACATCCTTAGGACACACGAGGTTCTCCATTTCCATTTCATCGTGCATGTGATCACTCATCTTACGATCGTGAGATAAGCCTATGACAAAGCCACTGAACGTGTCCTCAGGTTGCGAATAGAGGGCCCATGTGCCGAGAATATTTTGCTGAATACGGTTACGAGAGATAATAATCAGTGGCGGACAACTGTCTTGGGGTTGCCCCTATGAAGAAATCCCCAAGCTAAGGCGCAAAAAACCGTGCCGAAGGCTGCGTGACATCAGGGAGTGGGAACAACTATGGAAACTCAAATCGATTTGTGAATGTCAGTCATGAATATAAAATTCCACGATGTTGTGCAGCCATAATACGTTTATAACATGGAATAATCAAATGGACGTGGTGGATGATTTTGGTGAATATTTGTAGTAAATGGAAGTAATATTTGACATCGCCTATGCGAATGAAAAGTAGAAATAACAGATAAATGCAGTGAATAAAAGCAGTTAGTGAAAGATGTGCGTGAGAATTCTAAACGCATGTAGTGTGGACATAGAAGAGGCGTAACCGGTAGTTTCTTGGGGGAAAAACAGTAGAAGTTCCACAGAGGAGTATATGAGATAGAGGAACTATTGGATAAGGGCAGTGTCAATATTGAAAGTGGTAAATGAACGTTGTGGAAAATTCACAATTGGTGGTTGACGTTTGTGGAAATAGTTAATTTAGTGAATGGAACTATTGAAAGAAGGTAATGAAATGGGTCACTTGTAACGGTAGATGGCCATTTGGAATAAAAGGAGTGGATAGACTAGAGTAATTGCAGTTGTGCATAAATAGAAAAAAAATTTTAGATAGGCAAGGTGAGTTGAAGTAATGGATCTACGTGATGGATTAACGCAGTAGTTAAAAACGTCGCATCAGGTTGAGTCAATAATTTGGGCATTCAGTGTGGCCTTGCCCAACATGCGAAACATTCACAGAGTTTTCCGGAATCGCAAAATCATCCTTGGTCACTATTGGGTGTCTCCGGTCTCAAATCTTTTTTGCAACAAAGTCAAAAGTTAAAAAAGTCATAAATTATAGCTGTGGTTCCAAAAACCGGAAAAATCGAAGCCATAAGTAATAGCGAAAGAATTCCCCTCATTTGATAGATCACTGTATAATTCTACTGATTCTCGTCTGGGAAACAATGTAAATGATATAAAACATAGATTATGAGGAGTGGTCAGGAGATTTATGGCCACCCATGACTACGTCTCATGACCACCTATGACCACGTCTCATGACCATGTGATGAGTGACTACATGCTTCAATAAAATTGCAATTGAGAGACAGTCAAACTCTCGGGCGTCTTAAGTAACCCAAAGATGACAGACTCCTCCATCCATCATAAAGAAGCCACGGCATCTTTCCGGCGCAAGTTTGTTGCAGAGCTCACAAACTATTAAAGGTTTCGTAGTGGAGAAGGTCGGTAGAATTGCTTCAAATTCCTTGTAATGCATTCATACCCCTCTTTCTCGTCAATACAATTTACATTAGGTTGCGGTGGGCTAGTGCCGCGAATTCGATCACGAACATAGCTCGTTACTGTTCGTCAATGAGCGCGACAAAGGTGATAGTAAGGTACTCTTGGAGCCGCATTGTGTTTGAAGAGCTACGACATTTACCTGTAAATGAGGCATTCGAAAACTATAACCAATAGGTAGTCGAAGTGTTCGAAACAAGCTCTAAATCTCTTCCTAGGTATTTCTTGACATGAAATGCGGACGAAGTATTCCAAGATGAAAATGAAACCACCTTGGCATGCCAAAATTGAGCTCTTCGTTCCTCAATCCTGTTGAGATAATTCAAGGAAGCAAACTTCAGTTTTTATGGCTGAATTTAGATCCAGATCAAAGTTCTTGGTCACCTGCTTCACGGATTTGAAGAGGACTGCTTCTTTCTCAATAATCTCGTGATTGATAAGTAGGCCCACATCTGCATTTACAGCGTGCGCTGTATTAGTACGGAATGGACAAGTTGATATGCAAGCTCTTCTTCAAATGCATAATTCCACTTGTAGAGATTCCGAGGACCATAAGCTTATTTTTTATCTGAGTAAAGAAGAACTGCAATGACCAGCATATTATTAACAGATCCCTTGTTTAACTTTAATGATGGAACAGACTGATCTATAGAATAAAACGTTTGCATCAGCTATGGAGAGTCTCTTGCTCTGATGTTATATCTCGAATTCGGCTTCAGACCTGCCTTGGTAATTGTAGGTACCTTCAGTGTCGTAGTTCCTTACAGCGCTCTTATCAAGAACTTAGGATCCTCTCAAACGTCTGCTAGTTATTACATGTAATCCGTAAGCATTCTGTGCTAGGTATTCCTTGCACCAAAGATTGTATGAGCATGCCAAATGACTTCTGAAAATGAGGATAGTGCTTGTATTGTACCAATACAGCAAGCCATCTTCAAGTCAACCTATCTACCAAGAACGTTGATAGTCTTGCCAGTTCCTTATTGTATCTTCATAATCCACCATCGTGAGCTGCCTTGTGTGTTCCTTTATTTTGAACTATATTTACAACTTTCTTTTGAGTCTGAGTTTTCATAGTTGCTTACGTGAATAGCTAGAAGAGGTCTAACAATCTATCGCAGATTCTCTAGGAAATAGCATTGTATCTCGGACACAAAGTAAATGACACCTCCCCTACGTGCTATACGGGTTTTTACACGGTTTCCTATGCTTCATCTTGAGTAGTTTCTTTTCTTTCTGTGAACAATTGTCTGCGACTGCTTATAATATTTCGTTACCTTACTTGACACAAGCCTCTGGCACAGGGGCTCTCTATGTGCAACCTAAGAACGTGCTTGGTGGCTGTGTCATAGCCTCCCTGGTTTTATTCCGAAGAAACCAAACCAAGCTAGATGAAAGATGTTCCAGGATATACATTTATGCGCATCGTGATCAATGTACTCATTTTTGAGAAGTTCAATTTTTTGATTTGGAAATACACTCTTTTGAAGGAAACTGTGTTTTCAACTTCCTGCTTGGAAAGTAATTTTATTTTATTAAAATGCAAAATTTGTATTGCAAATTTTCTGTTCATCTTTTTTTCTGAATAATATAGGTACCAGAAAAGTAGTGAGCCATAATTATTTGATCAACCTCACCTTAACTGTGGAGCTGATGAAGAGTTTCGAATATGTGAATCGCTGCACGGTTTTATCGTTCCTAATCTGATAACGATAGCTGTGAAATGAGATGATATGACATGATAATGATTACAAATCAGTGCTTACAGAGCATTTTGGGAATGTTTTCTCTATCAAGGAAATTGAAGGAAGCTTACATAGAATGAAAGTTCTCAATAGCTTCTCGTCTTGTTTAGAAAATGGAAAAGGGCTCGAATCTGTCTTTAGTTGGATGCTGAAAGAGATATTCAACGTTCTTTGGTATGCATTTTCCCTAAAATTCTTGGGAGTATGACTTCAGTAAAGGTTGAATAAGTTTCATGAGCAAAACTATTTGAATTTGTGATACTACTAAAGGATCCCACATAGAACAAGCAGACCTGGAGATACGTTGCTGTGGTTTAGTTATCAGAATGAAAAAATTTTAAAATTGCAATTGAAATTAAACACCGACTTTTGTGTCACAACAATACACAGTTTGAATACAACGAAATGAAAAAATTATACACGTGTGCGCACTCACGGGCGTATAGGCCACGAAAGACGAAGATGAGTGTGGGACTTGCCAAGCGATACCTACACACTAAACCTTATCTCCTTTTTTCTTGCTAACCCGCTTCCCTGGAACCGCTTATCGCATTACTTCAGGGAAATGGGGGTTAGGCCAGTACGCCGAGCTTCGGCTTTCCTCTTCTTTTCCACCTTGGACCACAGACTACTGCTTCTGACCCTACCAAGATGTACGCATCGTTCTCAGTAGTGCGACATTGTTACGCAACAGGCTCGTCGACCTTCGACATCTTGGCAGGGCCCTATCGCCTAGTACCTCGTAGCTTCACCTTCGACGCCGCCTTTCGATACGCTTTACACCTCGCGGTTTCCGGAAGATGATCAACCCGAGAACCTTCACCTGCCGCGGCGCAGAGGTAACAGCGCAGAGTACTTTCGCACTCCGCGGACCTGTGCCCCTTTTTGCCGCACCTCCAGCAGCACGTCTTCCTACCCGGATCGGCGCAGCCCGCTGCCATATGACCATAGCTATGACAGCAATAGCACCGGGTCACATACACCTTCTTTCTGACGCGACAGAACACCCACCCAACTTTGAGGTGCCTTGTGCGCACCAGCTTTGTGGCCCAATCCTTGTCCATTCCGACGATGGCCTTAAAGTTACCCCTTTAGGCCTCCCTCGTTGGATTAACCTTCATAGCCCCCTTCATAGCGACACCGAGGTGTATCTGTATCGCCTCTCCGACTTCCTGACCTCCGATAAGTTCGTCGAGGTTAAGCACCTCGACCTTAACTCGAGGGGCCAGTTTGCGAACCTTACCCTCTACACCAACTGCTTTCTTGATAGAAGCGGACAGTTTGCTTCCCCCGCCTGCCTCATCTCCCTTTTCCATAAGGATGTCGGCATCCCACGTTTTCCGGTCGCCCCAGGTCGAGCCCGTCCCTTGTTCCTGTGCTACGACTTCGTTTTCTTCTTTGTAGGAGGTGGTGCCTTCACCATCGAGCTCGAGGCCATAGGCACATGTACTTGTCCCCGAGTCTCCGCTCTTTCCCGCGCTGGTTTTTTGGCGCTAGGGTCTAGAGAACTCACGGCGGCTTCTCTCTGCCGTTTCTCTTGGGTCGAGGCGAGAGATTTCCTAGCGTTTTCGTCCGTCTGCGTCCCTTCAGACTTTACCTCCTTCTTCTTTCGCTCTTCCTTGAATGCGCATCCCAGCCCGACGCTGTATGCGAAGTCACTACGTCTTTTTCTTGCACCGTCTTTTTAACAATTAAATCAATAATATTTATAACAATTCAAAGAAATATTCAGCATGTCGAGCTTGGATAAAGCGTCCCATAGTCAATTCCTTATGGGAAGGAACATGTTCTTTTTCGAAAAGCAGAACTCATGCATTTCTTCTAGAATAGTTCGCACTCCTTCGATCTGTTCAAGGAAGTAAAGTCGCTTTCTCTCCGCGTGCAACATATTACTGCGTGCCAACAAGATGTTGGATTCGCCAAGGCTTGAACACATTGATTTCGCTTCCGAACATCTGCTCGCTTAGGTTACTCTCATAAATTTTATTCTCCATGATTACTTCAATATTTTTTATGATACTACCCGATGAGAAATTTACAACTGGTGCTGCATTTGATCAGTTCGGGCCAGAGTTTGACGGCACTGGCGTAGTACTGGTGTGATTCTGGCGTGATCTCAGGATGATAACATCCAGGCGTGGATCCAGGGAAGATTAGCCCACCCCCTCCCCCCGACATTTTTGACGCTCTGCATTCCAGGTTAGCGTGGTTAAGGTGTACATAAGGTGTACTTTTCTATGGATTCGCGCCTGATAACGCCATTCAGCACTGGCTGCCGAAAACCATTAACAATTACTGTGGAAAAAGAATTTTAATGGAGCAGCACGTGCTTTATTTACAGATGAATTATTAATATCCTTATAATTATCTAATAGTTTTATTCTTTATTGCATACGTCACAATTGAAATTCGCACGCGCGCTGGGGTGACTCAAAACTACGCATAAACCTATATTGAGAATTTGAAGTTGCAATGCGAGATCTGATAGCCATCAAGAAAACTAACCACATGGATGCCTATAGAATACACGTAGCATTCTTTACATAATTAATTTTGTGTCAAATTATTTAGTTAGAAGTATATGAAAACTTCACTAAATTATTTTAAAATCTCGAAAACGGAATTCTCCTACAACCATAGGAAGGAAAATGATACTCGCAAAAGTAATGTGTGCTGTGTTATCAATTTTGACTCAAAACAAAAATATCAACACTAATTTGAGTTTCCATACAGTACCAAAATTGAGCAGTGGTACAGTTGCAATGAAAAATCTTAATGGAGGAAGCATTATTATTGATTAAGGTCCCGAATGGATAAAACGACTCAAAATTCAAGATACTGATCGATAAATACTAGTTTGCACTCCGCATTTCAGCGTTGATTATTATGTATTTCCTGGTTGGTTTTTTATACAGTTATTATGTGATTATTATCACAAATCATCGACAATTTCCCCGTAAGTGTATGTGGCTCTGAGGCTAATCCGCTTGTACGTGAGCACCGTGAAATTTGTCAATCCTATCTTCCCCCTTGTAAGTTGTTCCACACACGATTATAGAACCAGAATTGATCGCTCTTTCACCTTCGATAATGTTTTTGGAAGACGACGTTGCAACATCATACTAACAAAATGATTTTAGAGAGAGTGGCAACATTTTTATTACATTTAGGTTATACTTTACTTAACTAAACGTGCTGAGACTAATGCTACTCATATGCATGCCAAATCCCATAGGCAACCATGTTTGTTTTTATACAGCAGCGCCCCTTTTCCCAAGGTGGATTTTTCATTTGTCACTTACGAACGCTCGTTAAAAAAGAGTCTCAACCATTACGCTATCAGACCAGTCAGAATTTGTTATGATAAACAAGAAAGCGATTCGCGACACGTTTATACTCTGAATAATTAAGTTTTACTTATAATCAATTGATTACTATCTTTTTTCAAAAAGTTAATAATTGTAATTTTTCATCATTATGTATATATAAATACATTCAAACCAGTTACAAGGGTCTCGTTTCAAAAAATTCCAACGAATTAAAAGGACTTTCCTCTGAGCTGTCTCAACCTGCAGAAAAAATACCGAAATGTGTTTCTCGAGGAAAGTGACAGTGAAGTTTCTAATTCCTGCCGTCAAAATTCATTCTTAAACCACCTCTGAAACAAGCTGCATCGTGTGCTCAGAAGGTATGTGTAATTTGAATACGATTATATAATTTTCGAGAATTTTTTTGAATCTATAATAAAAAAATAACAAATTTTCCAAAAAAAACTTCACAATCATAAAGAAAACATCTATAAAAATAGATATCACCACAGCTATCCTGAAGAAAGCAGTACGGGACTTGAGGATAAATGCCGTACTCTTTACCACTTCGGTAACCATGAGCACAACTAACAACATCTCCTCGACATTAGCGATACATCAGTTGCTATTATTGAGGGATTATTATCAACATATGTAATTAAAATCCCTGAGCTAGAAAAAGACGGAGAAACGCCTAAACACATTATCCCTATCCCAGAAGCAATCATGGGAATCCACCTATCCATAATCCCTGACATCAACTACGTAATAGAATATAGGTACTCATTTGTACCAACGAATACACAGCCAATCGATTTAATTCGATCCAACAATGATTAAATCATATGAGCAACAAAAGAACTAGTACTACATATATCTTGTAACGCCAATATTACAAACGTAGACATCAAAGGACCAACACTTATGACAGGGAAAAACTGCAAGTTATACAACAACTATGACACCCTTGACCTGAATTATGAAACTTCTTTATAAACAATGGAATGGCTCAAAACAACATACCAAATGGGTTGCAATGTGTACGATTTGGACGAACTAAGAGAAAAACGCATTCAACTACTATACTGTTTCTATACTGTTCTCTATGTCAATATCGTAGATCCTCGGCATTCAGCATCCTTCAGCATTCCGACACAAAAAAATAGCTACTGATAATTTCATGCGAATTCTATTTCTCTCTCTCAAAGTTGAATCGATTTTTGGTTTCAAGTTGTAACTTTATATGTATGTGTGTATGTGTTTAGATCACTGATTATCTCAAGGTTGCTCGATTTTATCTTGTTGAGATTCATTTCGTATTTATATATTTTAAGTGGGAATTCTAATGATTGGGATATTAAATCAAGGATTCTATTTCAAATTTGTGTGACCAATATTTCCTTAAATGCACATAGAACACCTTGCCCAGTATTTAAAATAATTTTAGAGCTGTTTTATGTGATAATTCTCATGCAATCCGTTAAAAGCTTTTTTTTTTAAAGAAACGGGTTACAACAGGCTAGACTTATTTTAGATCACAAATAAAATACGTAACAAATATAAGCAAACTACCGTCGCACCAAAACATGGAAAGAAACCGCTCTATGCTGGCTAGGTCATTAAGGTTGAAAGGTTTAGTAACTGAATTTATTCTGAGCGAACAGAGAATATTAGAATTTGAAAAACCCTGCGTACCTAAAAAACTATGCATATCCTACGTCCAAACCACCGTCAAAACCCTGACACATGTCGTTACCTACAATGCTACAGTTCGACTACTTTCAGAGACAGCAAGCAAAGTGAAGCGAATTGAAGGATTAAGAGACTGATAATTCTTGGAGCCCAAAAAAACGCTGGAGGGAGGGCTCCAAAGGCCAGTAAGTATTTTTTTCTCTCTATGGATGAAAACCTTATAATAAAGAATCGTGATATCTCGTAAGTAGACATCAGAATAAATGCATTTGCATGTCTGCATATGCAAATGCATATAATCATATTTTTATAGCATTATTGCATATTTTAGTACTTTTTCATTGATAGTGCATTCATACGTCCACCTCGCACCTACCTAAATGAATGGCGTCTAGTAGCACCACTCATCCCAACTTGTGCATGTAAGACTGATGCGCTTGCCCGGTGCAGCGATCTTCATTGGTCGACGTTGACCTTCGTTTGACGCGTGATTGAAAGCGGAAAAAATGAACTGTATATTCTGTAAAGAAAAGATCATTCTTGCGAAATATAAAGGTGAATTATTCTATTATTTTCGAAATATGCGCATTATTATTTTATTTCTTCCCTTATTACAAATTACATCATTTCTGATATTTATGCGCGAATTACAATAGTTATCAATTTCATTTTCAATAACAGGTAATTTTTCCCGCTTTGAATCACGTGCCAAACAGCGTGCAATGAGGGCCGATGCGCCAGGCAAGCACAATAGTTGGAATCACTGCTGCGGCGCTCGCTCGGTGTCTCTGGAATGACGCATGCGCTGGGTGGGGTGCTATGGCATTCGCTGCTTTACTCGCGCGCCTAACGCCATTCAATTGTTTGTGCCTCGCTGTATTTGTTCATCTACGAAAATTTTATTTTGGTTGAAATAATGCCGCCATTGAAAAAAATACTATTACTCTAATGGAATCTTGGACAATACTTCCTCAACAAGTATTGCAATAATCAGGTAATTCCTGAATAGTCCACAATTCAGAAAAACTACTTGCCAATTATCTACGAAGTATTGACCAATTATTTCCCGATTTTTCTATTGACGAGAATGTGGTCGTATATGGTAAAAACTGGTCAAGCTGTGAAAGTGTTCTGCCCAAAATTGCTCCACATCAATGTTTTGAACATCAAGTGATTTTAAAAGCATCCTCGCGAGTACAAGCATATAAAGAGCAACTACCAAACTTATTATTACCGGAACTGTATTATTTTATGCTGAGGACTTCGAAGTCATGAAAGAAATAGTTGGAAAATTTGGCGAATCAGACGCCGTTGCAATCAATTCCAGCCAGCTGGCATTCCAGGATCCTACAATGAAAAAAAATATTGCTCTTAGTGCAGCACATTCCAGCAATATACCCGATGCAACTGAGGAACTAAAAACCTCCCCCTGTGAAAGTCTTTCGAAATACTGGAAAAAATGATTAAACAGAGTTACGCCCTTCCGGGTTTACTATCGCAAAAGGTTCGTGGCAAATTAGATGCAAATCCGTACTTCAAGTCCTGTCCGGTAACGTCAGTTGACATCGAAAGGTCATTTTCAGCCTATAAATTAATATGAGGTGACAAAATTTGCACCAGGAAACCTGGAAAAATATGTAATTGTTTATTGTCACAAGAATTATGATATATAAGTATGATTTGTGGTTTATTAAATGATAATAATATTACTTTATATAAAAATACATGTAACCAATAATAATATACGTGTAACATTTACATGTGCATATTTGCCCTTTTTAGTGCATATTTGAATGCATATTTCGGCATTTTGATAGTGCATATAATCCGATGTCTACATATCACTAGTTTTTGGAAACCTAACCTCGGTTTTTCGAGTATCTTATTTTTTGAATACCTTATATGGAATTGAGTCCAGTAGGAAAGTTCTCGATTTAATGAATAAAACATTTCTCATTGAAATTTGTTTAGCTTGAATCGAAAGAGAAGTTGAAAGCATCAACCATTATTTTTGCATCGCTTGAACACTCCGTAGTCTTTAAAGGAGTTCAAAATCGTAAATTCTTTCTCGTTCCACTAATAAGAAAACAATAATAGCTTGAAAAATTTGAAGCGCGTATTTGCTTGAACATTCGATTTCTAACAAGAGTACATTCCTCCATATTCATGTATTTTATTCAATTTTACTTTGTTCGAATGAAAAATATTATTCACACAATAATGTCTATAGGAAATTGATTATTTAATCTCGTTCTTGAGGTTCTCCTGACGTATGAATACATAAAAAAAAATTATTTTGAAGAGGTGTTTGTTAGCACATCGTGGCCGCAACCGCTAATAAATTAGGATCAATATTCCAATGGAATATAAATTTGTAAAAGTTCCAAAAAGAAAATCAATTGTCCCTTCCTCATCACTGAGATAAAGTGATAAACGATTTAAAAGAGATTCACGTCCCGGCGGGTAAAACAAAGTCGATATTTAGTTATTTATCAGTGTCACAGGGTCCGATTTTCCGTTGAAAAAAACATCGAAACGAGTCCAAACCTGACGTTGATTCCAAACTACGTAGTCCCAAAGCAACAAACGGGCCAAATGAATATTAGTAGCACCCTTGAGACCAAATTAATAATGTTTTCTCTTCCGCCCCGTCGCACCGCATTGCACTGCGGCATTCACCTACATTTTTCCTGAATTGGGTACATACCAGGACTCCTAACTATTCCCTGTTGTGTATCATCTCGTACTGGAAGACGTATTAGCAACTAAGAGATACATTCCTGATCCCGGTTACATGAGGAGATACGTCACTCAAAAACTTTCTGATTGTATAGACCTTCTCATTGTATGAACAATTATTATCACTTTGAAAAAGATGTGAGGTTTCCCTGTGTCTCTTTGGGATCTGTTTCTGTCCTGAGCTTCCATTTCTCTTTCCTTCATAAGCCCAAAGATTGGATCCCATTTCCGCAACGCCTTTTCCATTCCATTTTTTTCCAGAAGTCTTTTCTGGATTTTCCTTACTCGCTTTATCTACCTTCCTTTCATTGAAGCTCCCAAATCATTCCTTACTCCGATAATTTCCATCCAGAATCTACTTTATTCTCTTTTCTAGTCCCTCTACCTCCTTCGCCACCTGCACACCTCTCTGATGAATTCAATCATGAATTCTGCTCACACCTACATTCCCCTCACAAATTCTTATCGCCACGTATCCAATATCTGCGTGCTTTGATTCCTTCTCCTTTTTTGTATATCTCTTTCTCTTATGTTAAATGTTTTATGTCACTTCTCTTCTCTCAGTTTCTAATCTTACAGACACGTACTTGAGCAATTGTGCTTTCTTCCTTTTTTCTCAATTGCCTAAACATTATTTCCTTTTCCACCCCCTTTTCCGCACTTTCTCACACACGAACTCTTTTACTTCCTGCACAGCCCTCCCTTCAACTTTCAATCTCCTCCCTTATCCCTTCCACCCTGTCTCCTGACCATCATCAACAACCACTCCTTTCTCAAGCTTCCTCTTCATGTCAGCGAATGAGATCACGAAAAGCGTTGGGCTAAGCAGGCACTCCTGCCTCAACTCCCTATCTATGCAGAGACCTTCCGAGCTCCTGTTCCTTTCTCTCACCCTATCCTTCTTCTCTTCATATACCTTCCCCCTCGACATCATTTCGTAGCCTCTTCGCCAGTACCATCGCGTATATTCTGTTGGCCGTATTCGTCAATGGGATTCCTTTATAATTCTCCTGCTTATCTCTGTCCCCTTTTTTATACAGTGGCACTACGAACAACTGTTTCCGCTCTCCTAGAAATCCCTCACCTCTCCAAGCCTCCTTTTCTACCTCTTCTTGCCTGTCTCTGACTGCTGTTGTACCAAATATCATCCATGCTTCGTTCTGCACCTGCTGCCTTCGATCTCCTTAACTATCTCGTTTGAATCTATATCTCTTCGTCATTTAACTCCATACCCTCTTTTTCCTTTATTCTTCTACTTCCCTCATTTCTTTTTCGTTCATCCGAGCCCTGAAATGGCTATTCGAAAAACTCTCTCCACTTCTAACTTCATTTCTTATCACTCTTTTCTCCTTACGCATTCCCAACCTATTTTTTATTTGCCACTCGTCCCTCTTGGTCTTAGGACTTTTCCCTCATTCCATTTTTTTAACTTCTTTGTAACCCTTTTCTTCATCCACGAGATTGATGGCTGATGGCCGATTCAATCCTTCCTTACACTGCAAATCTCTCCGTCTCCTCTCACCCTCGCACATTCATGACCACATTGTTTATCACTGAAGCCCCTACCTTGCTCACATACGTATACTCTTCGTGTTCGTGTAGTCAGTCATACCATTCACCACCGCTCACCCTATTCCCTTTGACCTCCTTTGAAACTTCCACCAACCTCGTAGATACCTTCTACCCTCCCTACCCTATCTATTCTCACATTGCCCCGCCCCCCCCCCCCCCCCCGCCCCCCCCCCCCCCCTCTCCTCCCCCCCCCCCCCTCCCCCCCCCCCCTACCCCCCCCCCCCCCCCCCTCCTCCCCCCCCCCCC
>WSXT02082912.1:0-11948 GCA_011762715.2 Neuroterus valhalla
TACCCGTAGATGTCCTCCATTATCCCCTCCAACTTTTGGTTGAAACATTTTTTCGTATCTGCACAAGCATCTGAGATATTATACACTATAGATTAAAATGGCCCACCCTGTATATTGTTTAAATCGTGACAACGCTTTTTAAACAATGAAAAATTCAATTTGCTAGCCAAATTATATGCGAGATGTAAATATCAGTGGCGAGTATTGTAATGAAAATGTATTCCTCAAGGCCAGTAGAGCCTTGAGTAAACTTAATATGAAAAAAAGTTTCATCCAAAATAAAAAAAAATTCAATAATTTTCATAGAAGTAGAGGCTTTCAGCAGTTTTGCAATGTTTGCAACTTTGCGTATGCATTACATTGTAAACTGAATGAAGAACGTATGGAGCCGAGCGCAAAGCGCGAGTTTGAAAACAAACCGAGCGCGTAGCGCGAGGTAAATATATTATCGAGCGCGAAGCGACCGATCCGAATGAGGCGCGCTCAAACTTGCGAGCGAAGCGAACCGCGCGCGTAGCGCGCCATGAGAACATGTCCGCACAGTGGGCAGATTTTCTTTTCAGTTTGATTCTAAAATAGCGTTCGTGTAATAAACGGAATTTATTTTTCCTTTTTATTATAAACGAGACCTAATTGGATCAGATTTATTTCTCGTACATACAAATTTATTTATTTAAGAAGGAAAGAACAATCTAAACAACAAATAAACAACCTCACATGTACACTACTTTTTTTTCTGAGAAACAATGAATTCTGAGTTAATCTAATGTCATATCGAGAAATGCGGAAAGATATTTTTAATCGCTTTTTCAAGCTGGCTTCCAATAACATCGTTCAGTTCTCGCGTGCAATTTTAATCAATCGTGCTTTCGACTTGACGGTTTCAACAAAACGTGGATTCAATCTCGATTATATACGAGAGATCCAACTTGCTATCACCAAACGTGATAGGTCCTTGATTATCAAGAGTGCATCTATATCATGTGTTTATTACCATCTGTCTGCAGACGAAATGGAATCATTCTGAAAAAAGCATTCCGACAAAGCGAATGTACATGTGGCTTCAGTAGAAAAGCACATGGAATGATCATTCTCTCCAAAATTGAATTATCTTCAAATTTTCATGAAAAAATCGATAAATTTTATTTAAATTGTTGTCTCCACGAATTATTCATGAATCATTTCATTTTATCGTTCCGGAAGTTTTACAGAATTATCCAAGCAAAATTATAAGATTAGGGCAGTCAAATTCTTCAATAGAGTCTTCCTTTGAAGCAAATGGGTAAAAGGTAATCGAATACCGATGATTTCAAAAAAATAAATTGTTCATTACCGCCTCTTATATTATTATGCTTACTTTTCTCACAGTAGTCTATATGATTTGCATGCATTTTGCATTATTTTGCATTATTTTGAAATAAACTTACGGATCAACAATACGTTGATTGCGTGTACATAGTTTATAACAATGGTAAATATCGTAATCGATCAAAGGCACGATGCTAGAAATAATAGAACCTGAAGACGTGAACCAACGCTTCTTTCATCAGAAAATAAATTTCGAACTTAAGAAATACAAAATAAATAAGTTGAAATATATTTTTGATGAATCTTCAAGAAATCGTTATTCTGTTAATCTGATGACTTTTGCATCACGTCTTATCATATGATTCTATTATGTAACAAGATGGTAGGTCAGTAGGGTAGTCCAAAAATTTTTTTTTCGAATGTTTATGCAAAATGCACGAAAATCTGTTCGAATAAACAAAAAAAGAAACGCATCTTAAAAATAATAATACTTAGAGGTGGCGCAAGTCCCATGAAGTTATTCAAACAACTTGTTAATAATTATAACAATATTCTCCTAAAATAATGTTACAAAGTTGCAGTTCTTTTTGAAATTTTTAACTTTTTGGGCACTAGTACCACATAATTGCGGTTCTCCCTGAAATTTCTAACTTTTTATGACTTTTCAATTCGATTGAAGTAAAAAAAATCTGCCCGCTGCGCGGGCACATTCTCATCGCGAACTTCGCGCGCGGCTCGCTTCACTTGCATGTTTTAGCGCGCCTAGGGCGCGCGTCTCTCGGATCTCGCGCTTCGCGCTCGATGGTAATCTTACCTCGCGCTCCGCGCTCGGTTATGAATTTACCTCGCGCTGCGCGTTTGGCCTTTGCACCTCCCTACAGTTTTATATAGAGCTTGTGAACTCAGAAGCGAAATGTCTACTACTTTAATTTGATGAGTGTTAATTCTCTTTTGTTAAAGCTTCTCCGGCTTTAACGAATACATTCTCATCGCGTGTTTCGTGCTGCACACTCGATCGAATTTTGTCCAAAGCAGTAGAGAGGTTTGGTGCCTAATTTTTTCACATGTTGTGTAGTTTTTCTATAAATTCAATTTTTTATTTTATTTTTTTATGATTGAAACAAAAACCACGCGTCCAATAGGAAAAATTATAACAAATTTACAGATTTTCTTTTGGGGTGAATAACTGTTCTCTATTAATCTTCAGTGTTGGCCTTAGTCAATTTTTATGGTTTTCGATAAATGAAGCAAAAACTACTTGTCCAACCAAAAAGTTAACTTTACCAAATTTGTAGATCTTCTTTTTGGTGCGCAAGTTAAGTTCATATATATATATATATATATATATATATATATTCCCGTAGCTTGCATAGTTTGACTAAAAAATGAATCTTTCTATTTTTCTTTTTTTTTTGTGCGACCAAAATTTGAATTATCTTTTTTTCGATAAACTCGAAAAGTTGTAAAGATCACCCTGGAGGGCTCACGAAAAGAAACATTTCTTTTCTCTAAACTTTTTTCATATCTTGCGTGGTTTAGCTAAAAATTCTCATTTTCGTTTATTTTTTCGAATTTTGGAAATTCCACAACTCTGACAATTTTGTATTGTTTCACGTTTTAGCTACTACAAGAAACCGTACTTACGATTTTTGAGTCTTGGAAGGAAAAATCCAAAAAAAATTTCAAAATGCTCCCCCTCTTCTATTTTTAATCCAAAACAGATGGTTACCGAACTCGATTTGTATTTTTGGTCCCTCAAAATAGGTGCCAAAGCACGATAGGATATGATTATTCTTTCGAAAGATATCGAGTTTACAGATTATTTTTAATTTTTTTTCGTGCGATCGAAATGGGAGTTTTCGATTTTTTGAGAAAATCCAAAAAGTTGTATCCACCATCTTGTAGGGCTCTCATGGAGAAACATTTCGAAGTTATCGAGTATACAGACACCAACGACGACAACAGACAGACGGACACCAACGTAAAAACTATTTCTTCGGAATCTGGAGGTCTCAAAACGTGGACATTTCATAAATTCCGCGAAAGTCAATTTTCACATAAAACCAATACCTTCTCATTATGATGAGAATGTAATTAATTCATGGTAACAAAATAATTGTTTAAACAATTTATTATCATTGCTAATGATATTTTCTTTGCCTAATGATATAAACTTACGGGTTTTTCTGGAATTTTTATCTTTTTCCCACTTTCCACTTGGAGTGGGCCAAGATTTCGATTTTTCTACCTACATTATGGATCTCCAACGCAAAAATTGAATTTTAAAGAAAGTAGTTCAATTTTCAACCAAAGAGTTCAATTTTCCACCTAAAAACATAAATTTTTGATCGGAAATATAATGGTTGATATTTCAGAAAAAAAATTTTTTATTTCAATTAAAGACAATCTAATATGACCAACAACTAAATCAATTCAAACTAATTCGATCTAATTGAATTTCATTCAAATTCCATCCAGTGCAAAGTTAAACATTTTAGAAAAGACCGCAGTATTCTAGCACTTATATAAGAGAAAATGGTTGTAAACAATAATGAATTATTTAAATAAGCACGTTTGTTTACTCACATTAATTATTACCTGCCTAAGTGAAAAACGGAAAAAAGTTCAAGAGTTTAGAAAAAACCGCAATTTTTTAGCTCTAATTTAAGAGGAAAAAGCCATAAGCAATAATAATTTGTTTAAATCATTTTTTTTGCAATAATCATGCTTTTTTGCGGTTCTTTCAACGCATATTGTTTCAAATACATGGAATACTATTTGATACTGATAATCAGATGTTTATTTAAAATTTTTCAACCATTTTATATTAAATATAACAATATTCTCTCAGAATAATGCCATGAAGTTGCGGTTTTTTATGAAATTTTCAACTTTTTGTCCACTTTTTACTTAGAGTAAGTGATTATTTAATTTACTTAGCAAAAATAATTGTTTGAATAAATTGTAACTGTTCATAGCTATCTTCTTCTAGATTAATACTACATAGTTGCGGTTTTCTTCCTGAAATTTTAAACTTTTTATCATTTGTCAATTAGATTAAAGTAATAATTAATTCATGTAAGAGAATAATTGTTTAAACAATTTATTATCATTGCTAATAATATTTCCTTTGCTTGATGATAGAAACTTGCGATTTTTCCTGAAATTTTTAAATTTTTGCTAACTTTTTACTTGGAATGAGTTATATTCAATTTGGTTTAACAACAAATTTTTTTTTTTTAAATCGTAATTGTTCATGGCTTTCTTCTCTTAGATTAGTGCTAAAAAGTTGCGGTTTTTTCTACACTCTTAAGGTTCTTGTCAACTTTTCACCTAGTGAGATAATAATTGATAATAGTTAACAAACATGCTTATTAGCAAAATTTATTATTGCTTATAACCATTTCCTCTTAGATAAGTGCTAGAAAGTTGTGTTTTTCTTTAAATGTTTAACTTTGCACTGGATGGAATTTGAATAAAATTTTCGATTTGAAATTTACATTTTTACGTCGAAAAATCAACTCTTCGGTTGAAAGTTGAACAACTTTCTTAAAAATTCAATTCTTGCGTTGGAGATAATTATTATTTGTTCACAACTGAAAAGGTGAAGCAAAGTTAAACATTGCAGAAAAAACCGCAAGTTTCTATCATCAAGCAAAGAAAATGTAACGCGCTCCGAAGAAAGGGACCTAAGAGAAAAAATCGATTTCAGGATTATGGTCGATTTATATTAATTAACGTTTGCTTTTCAATTATTCGTAAACAGAAAATTTTTTTGTCGAGTATTTTTTGAGCTTTTGCAATTTAATTGAGCCGTTCCAGCTGGAACCTGTCCAATGATAATAAATTGTTTGAACAATTGTTTTATTAACATAAATTGATCATTACTTTATTCTAATTAGGAAGTGATAAAAAAATGAAAATTTCAAGAAAAAAACGCAACTATGTAGCAAAAAAATCATGATTAGCGCCAGAAACTCGAAAAACCCATTTTTTCACTTATGTGTGTTTTTTGAGCCACTATAAAACAGACTTATGGAGGTGATATTTGAAAAGTAATATTTTTTTCGCATTCTGTGACTAATTGTGAAGAGAAATGGTGAATTTCGAATTCGATTCACATAATATTGAGAATTCTGAATAAAATTGATAAAAACATCTTTTATTCTTACGGGGAAAACTTTATGGGGCTTGCGCCACCTCTAGATATTTAAAAAAAAAATGTGTTTTTTTTGTGGATTCAAACAAATTTTCGGGCGTTTTGCATTAAAATTCGCAAAAAAGTTTTTCTAATGCATTTCTGGACCATCCAGATGGACTTAGAACAATTCAGACAATATGTTTGACAATATGTTTGAATGGTATTAGTCAAAAATTACGGATAATGAATTAGAAAACCTGAAAATTTTATTGCATTACAATTTACATAAAAGTGATCTCATAATCACAGAACTTGTTATCGACAGTGATATATGGTGCCCATTTTCTCAAAACAAATTCTAAATTGTAACACGAAATAAATGTGACTTATGATATCTTGTAGCGACTCCTTTTCCCGATTATTACATGATTGTTATATCACAGTGTTACCTGGGTCGATTTCCAAAATACCTTTACATATTAAAGATCATATAGGTGAGAGAATAATAGCACGAGTAGCAGGAATGTTGGAATTTACGATGCTATGAATTATTAAGAATGTGGTAACTATTCCATATGTAACGATGAATGCAAGAGTGTACGTATCGATTACGGTGAGTATATGTATATGTATCAGAGTTGATTAGTTGAAAGTGAATCGGCAGAAACGATTCATGCAGGATCGCTTATCCATTGCGCGAACTTGAGTGCCATTGTGTCACATGTGTGAATGTGCAACATAACTAAGAATGCACAATGGACACTCGCTATACTAACAATCTTACATAGTTTAGTTAACACTCTTGATCTCGGATCGCGTGGGCAAAACAACTTTGTCAGACCTAAACTGATGCACAATACGAGACATTTGCAACGACGGGGAACGCGACCCACAGCCATCGACTCCTACTTTCAACAATTATATGTGCAATGTAATCTTTAATGATTCTCAAGGTCAGTGATGCCTGAGATCGTCACACAAGTTGACCTTCCTTCTACCTTCTTATTAAAGAAGAAACAGGTGTACTTGTAGTACTTGATCTACTAATTTTTATTTTTTGTTGTTGTAAAAAACTGTATGTTATGAACTTTGAATGTAATAATGGAGAAACTCGGAGATGTAGAAAGAACCACTCGATGAGGACCAAACATGGAATTTGATAGGATAAATAAAAAACATTTTTTGAAACACAATAAGTGTGTGACGAGTTCAAGAACGTTTCCCAATTTTGTGAAGTCAATGGCCAAGTTGATGAAATCATTCCTTATTATACTATTGCGATAAGTTTCTGAACACAGAATTTTCATAAAATAATAAAAGCGTGTATCATAAACATCGAAAATTCAAAAAAATCAGCAGAACATTTTTCTGAAAGGAAGAAGGGTAGCACACCATTATTTTCAGCTGGTTCTCCGTCTCATAAATTTTGAAACTTAATTTTTTTCTCATTTTTGTGAACCATTTTTAAAACAATTTTCGTGAAAGGGGTCGTCCATAAACTACGTGGCCGAACTCTCGGTAGTTTTTTCGACTGAAAGTAAACTTGATAATAATTCAGGGTGGCGGCTTTACCGGGAAACCGGGAAATGACCGGGAAATGATCGGGAATTTAATTGGCCGGGAAAAAACCGAGAGTTAAATTAATAAGCGGGAACATACTTGACTCAGCCTAGACCAGAGGTTTCCAACGCGTGAGCAACGGTGTAAATAACTGTCACTCGTCAATCCCTCTCTTACCACCCTGAATTCGTTCTTGCGGTGAGCGTGATGTGGAAAGGGGAAACGAGAAGGGAATTCTCGAAGAAACCCTCGGAGGAGGGGAAAAAATAAGAAGCGCTATCCTTGCGTTGGACACCCCTGACCTAAACTATTCAAAATTCTACCAAAAAAATACGAAAAATGACAGCTTTCTTTTTATGAATCAAAAATAGATTTTATCATTCGATTTAAAGAAGGTAACGTTCCTCCAATCTGATTCTCAAAAAGTTAAAATATATCTATACGTCATGAGAGGAAGAATGACTTTTCTCCACTATAGGAAGAAAGTTTTGCAAATTTTCGCTCTGTGAAATTTTTTTAGTTGACTCAGATATGATTATCGAATTGATGATCGATCTTTATTGAGTTGCATACCAAGAAACAAAATGGAACATGGAACGAGAAGTTTTTAAACTAATTATATTACACATTCAGAAGAGAGGAATTTTTGAAAATCGTTCCTTCAATTCTAACCTTGTCACAATTTTAAAGTCCCCTCTTCCCAATTTTAAATAAAAAAAGTACTTTAAGCAGTCTTTAGAGTTGAAGTAGTATTCTGAAGGAGAATTATTTCTGAAATATTATAGAAAGCTTCATTACATTGTCCATTGCGAATTATTCTTGTTTTAGTTAGAAAATCATCCATTTGTTTGCCTTCTTTGTAAAAAATTAATTTTCATGGTTGAAATTTCATCTTTTTGTTGAAAAATCATCTATTCATTTAAAGATTCATCATTATACCTGTAAATTCATCACTTTTGGTTAAAAATCCATTACTTCAACTAAAAATTTAACTGTTTCATTTTCATGAAAAGTTAATTTTTCGTAGTTCAAAATTCGACATGTCGGTGAAAATTTGTCTTTGTGAATTGAACATTCCATTATTTCGTTGAAACTTCACATATTTTGTTTGAAAATTTCTAAATTTATGGTTCTTTCAACCATTCTGTTGGAAAATGGTATTTTATGGTTGAAATTTTTTTTCAAACATCGAACTATTCTAGTTAAATGTTCCTCATTTCAATTAAAAATTCGTCTTTCTGTTTCTGGCCTGAAATTCAACTACTTCCGGTAAAAATTTACAATTTCATTTGATTCTTCATCATTCTTTGTGAAAATGTAATAATTCGTTTAAAAAGTTTTTTTTTTTGGTTGAAAGTAAGTTTTTTGTGTTGGAAGTATTTTTTTTCAACTGGAAATCTAACTTGTTCCAATTTAAAATTTCATAGTTTCAGTTGAAAATCTATTTTTTTAGTTAAACCTCCATTTGTTTCAATTCAAAATTTGTGTAATACAATTTTCGTTGACAATTAATTTTTTCAGTGAAAGTTTATTTATTTGTTTGGAAACTGAACTCCTTCAGTTAAAGATTCTTTTTTTGAGTATAAAGCACTTATGCTTGTTTTGGAATTGAGTTTTTAAACTAAAAATGTTGCTGTTCCTTTTTTGGTTCAAAACAATTACTTTTTGAAATTCGACTATTTTGTTAAAGCTTTATATTTTTTGTTAGAAAATGATTCTTTCTTCTGGAAATTAATCTTCTCGTTAGAATATTCACCTTCATGGTTGGAAATTGAAGTGCTCCAGTTAAATATTTTTCTTTTTAGTTGAAAATTTATCTTCATGTTTTGAAATTTGAGTGTTCTGGTTGAAGATTCATGTTATTCGAAAATTCATCACATTGGTTGAAAAATGAATTATTATGTTGAAAATATGATCCAATTTTTGTTGAAAAATGATACTTTTTCGTTGAAAATTGGATTATTATTTTTAGAATTGATTTATTTTGCAATATTTGCTCTTTTGTGTTGAAGGATTTTTAGATTTGAATAAAAATAAATGTAAGTGTTTTGCGACAAATATAAATATGTTATCTCTACTTGACCGAGAAAATTGAAAAACTTGACCGTGGAAAACCGAAAAATAACCGGGAATTTGAAATCGTCTGCCGAATCGCCATCTTGTAATTTCTAAATCAGAAGATTTATTAATAGCAATTAGAGCGTGGCGAAAATTAAACTTTATTTTTTTCTACAATCTAACGTAATGTATTAGAATTAATTTATTAATAAATTATTTAAAGAAGTTTTAGTAAAGGCTACGTAGATCTGATTGAAACTGCCTCTCCCCCTTCCGTGGATGACCGTAGTACTTTATACACCCCCCCCCCCCCCCACCTCCCCCTAAAATCAGCTACGTAGTTTATGGACGACCCCAAAGGGAAGAGGTAAAAGCAAAACGGTCTTCATCCACTTTTTCACCTACTAAATTTTGAAACAACAATTCTTCTTCCCCAACATTACATGAATTTACGGTAGACACTTTTTGGACCTGTTGAATGTGTGCAATGATAGGCATTTCGTATACACGCATCGCTTGCCTTGGGGCCACTCGGTAGAGTTCCAGTTTCTCAGCTGTTCATGCTTGAGTGATTCTGTTCTTCACCTTGAGCCTTGTACGACCATGGACGTACAGGGTTGCCACATTGAGATATGGGAATCGTACGCACGTTAGGGAGATATTGTACTAAAAAGTCTGAAATTGTACTTTCGACCTGAGCGCTTCGGAAATGACTTAAACCAACAAGATTTTAGCGTGAAATTCAAAAGTTGATATAATAGAAAGCTTCAGTAATTTCAACTATCCCTTGTTGAAGTTTTCTTTTTCAAAAAATGATAAAGTTTTCTAAAATTTGTGAACTTTTTTAAAAAAGAGAAAAATCTTTCAAAAATGGAAAATATTTTCCAGATACAAAATGTCAATTAATTATTCATTATGGAAAAAATATTGCATATAAATGAGGAGTCGAAATGTTGGACTGTATAAATATCATTTTGAGTTTTTATTTGGAGACTTCAAAACAGATGACCTCTGTATTTTTTTAAATAAATGAAAATAATGTTTACGACAGATCTGTATCGAACATATAATTTAAACTAACAACGTAAGTTTTGGATGAAAATTTTTCGCTTAGTTCGAGCTATTATGCCAACTGAGTGGATCATATTAACAAATCCGAAGAATCCATCTGAATTGGAGCAAAAAGGCAACACTGTGGACGTAAGAATTAACAGGGCGGAGCACAAAGTCCCATCTTAGGCGAGCGGGTTGACTTGATAGATCGGGAGAGATGAGGTATCCCCACACTCTTGGAGGGCGCCTTGACGACTCTGGATTGGCGCTGACACACTCGGCTCATTGGACACGCTGAGAGTCCTCCAAGAAAGTGGGGAGAGCTTGCGTGGTGTACGTCGTTCCCCTTACTTACGCGTTGCCAGACCCCGCAGGTTTATGCTCCGTCCCGTTAATTTTTATGTCCATGTGTACGACGCCCCATCAACCTTGAAAAGGCAGTAACGTAATGCGTAGTATAGAAGCTGTTTACTTTGAGACTTGCGACACACGTATACACGCACCGGTTCCGAGACTATACATACGGTCCGCAGTATTTACGTTTGCTTGAAGACCGACAACCCCCGATACCGGCGCTATAACGCGTGATGAGTGTATATCGAAAGTTTTAGGAATTGTCGTAGTCGTTTTTGAGAAATTATGAAAATATAAGAATGCACTGGCTATTTTTCACAATATTTCAGGGAGTTGAAAACTTTTTTCTTTTAAAAAAACTAATAACAATATTTTTGTATCCTTACTAAAAAGAGGAATGATTTTTATATAATCCCAATATGTATAGATGGATAGTGTGCTTAATTACTTGAAATCGTTTGAAACGCTACTTTGAAAAACTAGTTCTCATCCACTTATGGTTCTTATGTCATTACTGTTTTTTTTTTCATTTCGAAATTGCATTAAATTTTTCGTGATGATTGAACAATAAAAATTCGTAACGCAATTCCACCCGCAAAGTTAGTGTTCCTTTATTGTGGTGAAAAAAGTTATATTTTTAGTACTTTGTATTATCATAAAAATATGGATAAATTGTTAAACTTGTGGAAATCATAATCTTGAATTCTATGGGCACAGACATAGAGATGTAACGTAATCTTTATCTGTCACAATGATCTAAGTTTCTATCATGGTATATTTTATCAAAAATGAATTTTGGAATTAGCTGAAATTAATATTGAATTATAACGATGAAATTTACCAATATTTTTTTCAATTATTTAGAATGCGTCAGAGTTCATTCAAGTTCTTGATAAAAAATGAACAGGGAGAAAATTAGAACCTATTATATTTATGTAGCCTCTCAAAGAACCGTAACTCAAACTTTTAGTTCAATTTGTTATTTGTTTCGTCACTCTCAGTTGAATATTCTCAGGTTTCAATCGTGTACAAAACTAAAAATTTTGCTGACGTTTTGCGAACATTGCAGTTTGCATCTTCAGGACTGACCATTAAAACTTCGATTTCAAGCCCATAATATGAAACATCTATAATAAAAACATAGTAAAAAAACATATACTTCGATTCTTAACCCTTAGCTGGCCTAGTGGGATCGTTGGTGCAAGTTACTTTTCAATTTGAATTCCCGCCCCTATGTTGTCCATTTTTTCCTCAATACAATTTTTTCATATCTTCCGTTGTGTGGCTAAAAATTCTCATTTTTGTTTAAATTTCCAAATCTCCAGAATGACATAACTCTGAAAATTTAGTTTTCATCAAAAAACATCATGGGAATAAATTGTTTCACTTATTACTCACTATCTACTTGGTGGGTACCTATCACCACTACGTAGCGCGTCCCCAGGTTGCGGATAGAGGGAAGGCCCCTGAGGTT
>WSXT02082923.1:0-11948 GCA_011762715.2 Neuroterus valhalla
TAGGACAAAAACTTGATGCTGAGCTGAGAGGTTTACCCGGTTTTGGAAGAAAAATTACAATAGCTTCTTTCCAGGCTAAGGGGAAGTATTGTGATCGCATCATTGCGTTAAAAATGTTGCGGATAGCTACGATGTGCTTGCGAGGAAGTGTTTCCAAAAGATTGTTGCTGATGGAGTCATCGCCGGGGGCTTTACGATTTCTCAATGCGCGGATTGTGTCGGAGACTTCGTTGGGAGAGGTGGGAATAAAGTCTGTGTCTGTGACAAAGAAATTTTGAGCGGTCCTAGAGACATATTCGTTAAATTCAGCAAATTTGTCGTGACTAGGGAAAAGAGAGCATTGATTTTAAAGCGAATCTACAAAAATTTTTGCCCTTTCCTAATCGAGAGAGAATAATTACCCGTCTTTGGCAAGAGGAGGAAGGTAAGATTTCCTATTACGGAGGGATTTGATGACTTTCCAGCACCTTTTGGGGTACAATTCAGCTTCGGCTATGTAGGAGTCGAAAGATGATGTATCAACAGTATGAAGAGCAGTTTTTAATTTTCTCTAAAGGGAGTTGAGACGGTGGCGCTGTTTGGGGTTTCGGTAGGACTGCCAATGTTTGCGTGCTTGGTTTTTTCTAGATTGGATTCGGCAGCATTTGAGAGTAGAAGATTCAAGAATGTATTTGAGATGGAGATAATCGATTTTCGATTCTGTAGGAGGTGAGAGATCAGGAATACCCGACAACTCAAGGATTACTGGGTTCTGGTCAGAACTAAGTTATGAATGAGATCGGGGTCACTGTCAAAGACTATGTTCTTTGTCAAGAAAATGTCGAGGATGTCGGGTTGATGTTTAGAAGAGCAAGGGGAATGGGTGGGTCCTGAGGAAGCCTCAATGGTTAGGTTATGGCGAGTCGCAGTTTTGAGGAGAGAATTGCCTTCTGTGTTATTTATGAGACAACTCCAGGCCCTGTGTTTGGCGTTAAGTTCGCCAGCAATCAGAGTAGGGGTATTAGAGTTGAAGAGATCAGGAATTTTGGAAGTATCGTTAATACCAGGAGAAAAGTAAATTGAGAGGATGCAAAGAAGACCTGAGGCGGGGTGAATTTCGACTGCAACTACTTCGCATGGAGAAAAGTTTGTGCTGATAGCTGAGTGGCGGAGAGACTTTCGAACAAGAAGCGCTACACCTCCACCTTTAGAAGAGAGACGATCTTTTCTGTAGACAGAGAAGTCTGGAATATAGAGTCTCTTTTTGGGATTGAGATGAGTCTCGGTAATGCAGACAACGTCAATTGCTTTGTCGCTAAGAAGTAGAGACAGTTCTGATCACTTTGGGTCCAAAATGCCATTAGCATTCCGAATCAGTATAGAAAGTTAATTCTTATGAGCGCTGAGGGATTGGCTGCTGGAAGGCCGCAGCGAAGGTGGAGAGGAAGTACCGAAAATGCTGTTAAAGTTGCGGATTCTGTTGAGGATCGGAAGATGTAGAATGGTTATGGACTTTGGGAGAAGGACGAGCTGAGATTACATCAGCGAAGGAGCGTTGGTATGAAACGAGTTTGGTGGTGATACGAGGTGTAGGAAGAGGCATTGAGGTCAGCTTCGGTTCGGAGATTGACGGGTTACGTTGGACTTTGTGCCAGGTCTATGAGGAAGTTTCGGGCATCCACGAAAGGTGGCCCAATGAGGGCCTTTGCAATTAGAACAAGATGGAGTGGCATCTTTTTCTTCTCTGTGCTTGCAAGAGGCAGTGGCGTGACTGCGCCCGCAGAAAGCACAAGATCAGGAGGCATGGCAGTAATTAGCAGTGTGAGAAAATTTAAGGCACCAACGGCACTGAGGAATAAGGTTTGTTTTTCTCTTGGCTCCAACCCGCACCCTGAGGCCAGCGAGAATTTTGATGTCGAATATCGACTTGGCAGAAGGAGAGGATGGGTCCAAATAAACGACTACCAGGGTCCAGATTTTTTTACCTCTCTTCATACGATGGACTCGCTTGAAGAGGGGAATTTTATTATGGAGTTCTTCGAATAGAGATTCTTCAGGCAGAATTTTGTTCACTCCTCTAATTACAACGATAAGATCTTTACCTTGATCGAGCTGGTTAGTGGTGTATGACATTATGTTTTTGATTATCTTATGGTTGATAGCGCGAAAACTATCAACCGTTTTTGGGTGGACGACTATTGCTTCGGAGGTATTTTTGCCATGACGGAGAGGAATGTCCGCTTTGAGAAAGGCTGAGTGAATCATGAGCCAGTGTTCTTACTGGAGAATACGGATAGGAGAAGGATTCCGCTCCTTGGCAGCTGGCTCGTCTTCATCGGATGAGCTTGAGAGAAAAGAGTCATCGTCGGCTCGACTGGGAAGTCGCTTGCGTTTGATACGCTTAGATTTGACGGTTTGAAAGGCATGAAGAGAGTCTTTCGGTGAAGAACCGAGGTGTATGTGGGACTGAGCAGTGTCCATTGATTCTGTGCCATCGGTTGGACTAGAAGATTCGGAGATAGGGTATTAATGAATTTTTGAGGCAATTACTGCCTCGCAAGAGGCGAGAATTTTCCGAAGGTTGGAAGCTAGAGAGACAATTCAAGCGACGGTAAGAGTAGTTGGGTCGGGACACTGAAAGTTGCTAGAAGAAGGTGGATTCGAGAAATGTCTCGACATTTTTATGTTTGGGTTGCCCTGAAAAGGGCAGGAATTGTTGGACTCAATATTTTGAATTATATTTTGGTGCAGTGCGTTGAGTTTACTTCTTCGCGCGCGGTTTACCAGAATCTATCAGTGGGAGACCGCGGGTTGGTTGCTTGGAAAAAGAGGGGATTCTGACGCGCGGATTGAGCAGTTCGTGAGGAATGGGATTTAAGAAACGGACTTCTGAGGATTGTAGAGTAGTGGGGCGTTGGTCCCTGTGATTCGCGCTTGATTTGGGAACCGCGAAAACATCCGAGCTCGTGCCTTATTACACCGGAGTCCAAAATCCTGTTCATTTTGAAAAAGCAACTGAATTACATTATGCTACAAAAATGAGTGATTTATCAACTAGATTACAATACCAGAATGAAATTAATATAAAAGCAGGCCTCCTTAAACTACCTTAATTTTAAATTCGGGATAATATTGCTCGTTCGATTGAAAGAAAAAGGGTTTGTTCAAAACATCACTTGAAAGAATTATTTCCTTGTTATACATATAAAACTGGTAACCGCTCGCGGGCAACAATTTGAATAGAAAGATTTTGCAATCAACGTTTAAGAATTCGCTGAACTACAGGAAATAGTACTGAACAAAGAATTGTAAGTTGCAAAAGTGATGCAAGTCAAAGGGACGACAAATTGTGCTACTACCTCTTGCATTTTGGGGGCGGTTTTTGAGAATCGGAATGTTTGAAAAGTTTCTGAAGACGCAGTAGACAACATCAAAAGAACGGGTTTTTAAAACATCCATCCCGCTATAGGGGTGGTTTTCGATAGGGGGTAGGAAAATTACTCAAATGGTCTATATATTTATTGGATGGCCCACATTAGAATTTTAATGAAAAAAGCTGTTTTACATGTCTTATAAAAGCGGAAAATGCTGTAATATTTTATACAACCCTCTGCAAGGGGTAGTTCCCGGGGTTAAGAAAAAATCAGAAAATACGAAAAAGTCCGCGAAGAGTTTCAGAAACTGACGATCATCAGTTTCAAGATTTTTTCCGGTAAGAAGTGTATCAAAGTTTGAAGCATCTGAATATGAGTTTTGAGACCCCCTGAGTCAGAAAACCCGGTTGTCACGAAGGTGTCTGTCTGCCTGTAATCTGTAGACTCGATTACTTCCGGAAGAATTATCATATTGGATTGGGCTTTGACACACTTTTTTCAGGACGGAAAAGAAAGTACGAGTTTGCTAACTAGCCATTTTTGACCAATGGTTCTGGGTTTATCCTTCAAAATAGCTTCTTGAGAAATCAAAAATGCACGTTTATGGTCAAAATATGCAAGGTGCAGAAAAATGTTAAGGACCAAAGTTATTCATTTTGAAAAGATCTACAAATTTCATGGAGAGCACTGCAAGATACGAAGAAAATGATGGGCTCAAAAATGGTTCATCTTCAAAAAATCTATAAATTGACTGTTGACTATTTTACGACAAGACGAATAGTTTTCGTTTAAAGCGCGATAACGCACTTGAAAGAAAATACCATTTTTCGGTCAAACAATAATAAACAAGAAGAAATATAGAATAGAAAAATTGTTCACATTGAAAAGGCGTCAAAGTTTTATCTGAACTATTTTTCAATAAGACGTATATTTCCTGTTTCAATCGTGACAACGTGTTTCAAACGATGGAAAATTCAATTTGATAGACAATCTATGCGAGATGTAGAAATCGATGGCGAGTATTTTTATGAGAATGTGTTCCTCAAGGTCAGAAGAGCCTAAAGTAGAATTACTTTTATAAAAATTTCCATAAAAAAAATAAAAAATTCAATAATCTTCATAGAAGAAAAAATTTTCGAAAATTTTGCAATATTTGCAATATTTAAAAAAAAGAACGAATGATTAACACATAAGTTGGATATCTAACGCAAAAATTAAACTTTACGACAAAAAAGTACATCACGAACCAAATATTTGAATTCCCAACTCAAATAATGAAACAATGACTTAGAAAAGTGATTGTTCACATAGTAACTCGACTTCGCATTCAGGTAGCTTTTATTACAAAATTATATTTGCAAGTTAAAAATTCTTTTTTTCGGTGCAGAAAAACAACTTTTTGAACTGGGTTTTCGATTTTCTATTTCTTATTAAACATTAATTATTTTTACATTCTCATAATTCAAGAAGGGAGGCATTACTTTCAAGATAATTTAGACTCATCCAACTTTTGTAGATTCTTGATGCTTCGGAACCATCTAAGTAGAGAAAATGGTTCTAATGGAAATAAATGCCTGTCATATATTTGGTAGGAAATTAATTTTTAACCAATGATTCATATCTTTGAGTTGTAAGTCCAAATCTCTTTTGGCTTGAAATTCAAACTTTTCTGTTGGAGTTCGAAATTCAAATTCCATGGTAGGAATTCTAAATATCTTCTGGGGCATTAGCTTTATTAGCTGTTTGAATGAAAATCAAATAACTTTTTTCTATCAGAAATCGAAGGCTTTTCGCTTTTGGAGGATGGAAAATATTTTATCATTTATTAGAAAATAATCCTTTTGAATTGGAAATACTACAACTTTTTTAATGATTCTGCCGCATTGTTGGAAATTCGTAATTTTCCCTTGAGAATTCAACTATTTGGTTGTGAATGCTATGATCAGTTAATAATTTCTTAAACTCCAATCATAATAATGAAGTATTTGTTTTATTAGAAAATTGACATTTGCGGAATTGACGATATCTACGTTTTGAGATTCTTGAATCAGAACAAACGATTTTTACGAAGGTGTCTGTCTGTAGTCTGTCTGTAGTGTGTAATCTGTAGTCTTGATAAATTTTGAAAGAATGATGCAAGATGTAAGAAAACGTTTGCAAACAAAATTCTCAAGAAATTTCCAGATTATATAATTGATAAAAATGTTCAACTTCAGAACTTTTGTTGACAGCTGGATTCAACCCAAAAAATACTTCTTTTCATAATGCTTGAAGAATGAGGTCCTAAAATTATGAATAACTATACAATTATATTTACCAATAGAGCCTAAACCAACTGCGTATGTGAGGATAAGAGCGTGAAAAATCTTCATGTTTCCAAGTCTCTGAATAGCGTGACTAATGAATATTTTGGTGCTTCATCAAAGTTTATAATATACCATAGTCGTTATCTCATGCGTGGTGCACATAAAGCTTGTACTTCTGAGATATTTATTCTTGATGAGTCACTTTCGAGGAAAAAATTATTTGTTGAATTCGTTGGAGTTGATGTTGCGATTTCCAGAACAATCTTCTACTTTCTGCGAGAAAACGGCCTCTATAACAAGAAACAAGAAACTGACTTGAAATCCAACAAACTAATATGAATCTTGAAAAATTGCTCAAAAAATATGGAAAGACACATTTTATCATTTTAAATCTTCAATCAAATATTTCAGAAATTGTTCAAGATGTTTTAATTTTATTGCATGATTACACAGGGCCACAAAAGGAAAACAAGGTGGACCTTTTCTGAGCTTACTTGTTCTACATGTTTTTTGGGTCGCTGTTCACGAGCCTGGTGTCCATGTGACTGTGGAGACCGGCAACTAGTGATGGTGGAGAGTGACCGGCAAAGAGGGCTATCGATTGATCAAGGGGCAGTCGGCTCGTAGCCCTGATGGCGTGTACCTCGTATCAATGTGAAGTTAAATGTATATCCTTTATAATTATATACATCATCGTGTAGTACCATATGTATTAGTTGTTCTTATGAACTAGTGAATAAACCTTTTGTGATTGCTACACATTGGACTATTTATTGAAAGCAGGGTACCACAAACTGGCGACAAGGATGGAATAAACTTATGAGACCACGATCCAAGGAACAGGTATTGTTTCTTTTTTACACATGTTGATTCATTATACTGTTACGTCGATAAAATAATGTTGAAAAAAAACCATTCGCATGAACTATAACTATATGAACGGCTATGAGCCACTTGTGAGTAAACATTGTTTATATACATGTATAGACAGGGGGCTGTGAGCCATTTGTGAATAAATTCGTGTAGACAGGAAGCTGTGAGCCATTAATGAAAAAAACAGGAGGCTGTGAGCCAATAATGAAAAAAAAACAGAAGGATGTGAGCCATTAGGGGCTGTCCATAAATTACGTAAGACGCAATGAAAAACAAAATTTTTGGAATACATGCATATAGGTATATAAATAGCTATGTATATTTGCATGTGTTGGTTCTTGAGACTTAAGTTATTCAAACTGATTATGTATATGTTTCCCAGAATGTTTGACCTTGATGGGAACTATAACTGATTTAAAAACAATCATGGGCTGTAAAGAGCAAATTAAAGTTATATCAAGTATTCTATTTATTTTCATTTTCAGAAACCTTAGCAAAGGACAATTGTTATCATGGGAGATACAGGTATAAAACCTTTTTTGTGTGAAACTTTGGATAAGGCTGAAATTCGTGGAGAATGGGGAAAGTGGCTAAGATCTATCGAGCTATATTTAGCGTCAAAGGAAATTGTAGACCCAGTGAAAAAGAGGAATAAATTATTACATATTGGAGGTACGCAACTTCAGGAAGTCGCGTGTAACTTGCCAGGTGCTTTCGAAACATTTGATGCGGGAAAGAATTACGACTTATTTAGGGCACTAACAGATAAATTGACACAGTATTTTTCGCCTGTCCAAAATTCAACTTCCGAAAGACATGTCGTTAGGAATCTGAAACCTGAAGATGGAGAAAATTGAAACAAATTTTTGCTGAGAATTTGATAACAGGCATCAAAGTGCTCGTTTGGTTCTACTTTGAAAGAATCCTATGAAATTAATTTGAAGGATAAATTGATTGACTGTTGGGCTCCGGTTGAACTTGAAAAGAAATTATTGGAAAAAGAACGTTCCGTTGAGGAAACTATCGAGCTATGCAGAATACATGAAGAGACACAACAACAATCTAAGGCTTTCAATTCAGGCATCCTTCAAGGAACTTCACTACCGACTGTAAATAGAATTTCTTTGTCCAATAAGCAAGATCCAAATTCATGTTCAAGATGTGGACGTCGGTGTCATTCGGCAAATGAAGTGAAATGTCCTGCTAAAGATGCTTAATGCTTTAAATGTGGATCGCAAGGTCATTTTTCGTCGTGTTGCAAAACCAGGATCGATAAAGAAAAGCTAAGCCATCCTATGAACAGGCCTCAAAAGCGTGGAAAGTTCAATTCATCAGTAAATTTTCTCGAAACAGACATGGAAGAAAATTCAGAATCAGCGGAACTGAACGGTGAAATGAGAAACTTTGATTGTTTCAAAATCAATGAAATCCGTGAACATAGTAAAACGCAACTTAGAGATGAGTTGATTGACTGCGCAGTAGGTGGAATACCGTTAACTCTTCTTATTGACTCAGGATGCAAGGTCAACATTATGATCAGCCAAGACTGGGAGAAATTATGTAACGGAAATGCAGCAATATGGAATATGGATGTTAACAGTCATGCTAATCTGGAACCTTACGGTCCTTACGGACCTCTACACATTCTTCATCGATTCCAACCCACAGTAAAAATCTCGAAGGATACAGAAGTTATATAACACTTTTATGTAGTAAAAGATGGAGACGTCTCACTTTTGGGAAAAGATTCCGCGCAACTGTTAGGAGTATTAAAACTTGGCCTTAACGCGAATGTTAACCATATTGAAAAGAAAGTTCCATTCCCAAAAATCGAAAATATCACCGTGAAATTCAGCATTAATGGAAATATCAACCCTGTCAAGCAACCAGCAAGAAGAATCCCAATAACAGTAGAATCTCCAGTAGAAGAAAAATTAAAAGAGGCTTTGGAAAGTGACATAATTGAGAGAGTAGAAGGACCAAGCGATTGGCTTTCTTCTATAGTAGTTATTTTAAAACCAGAAGGGAAAATTCGAATCTGTGTCGACACGCGCAGAGCTAACCAGGCGATACTAAGAGAAAACTACCCATTACCTATTTTTGACTCACTCATGACTAAATTGAGGAACGCGAATTACTTTTCAAGGCTAGATTTAGAGTGGGCTTATCATTAACCGGAATTGGATGAAAAAAGTCGTCCTATCACTACATTTATTACGCATAGGGGATAATTCCGAAATAAAAGGTTGATTTTTGGCGTTAATTCCGCACTTGAAATATTTCAAAGGATTTCGGAAGGAATATTATCCTCGTGCGAAAATTTCCTGAATTATCTAGACGATGTTATTGAGTTCGGTAGTACAGAAGCTGAACATGACAGATGTTTAGAAAAAGTATTCGAAGTTTTTCGTGATCATGACATTCTGCTTAACGAGAGCAAATGTGTGACAAAAGTTAAGAAACTCGACTTTCTTGGGCACCGATTATCGCATGGCGGCATTGATGCAGATCAGCGCAAAATAAAAACAATTATTGAATTTAGACCACCAACTACGAAGAAGGAAGTGCGAAGTTTTCTGGGACTCATTACATACGTAGGGAAATTCATCCCAGACCTAGGCAGCGCAACAGAGCCTCTACGAAACTTAAAAAAATCGAAACTGTGTTCGTATGGACTGGAATTCACCAGAATTGTTTTGATAAATTCAAATCCGCGCTAGCTAAACTTCCAACATTGTCCTACTTCGACTTACAAAGGCGTACACGTTTAGTTGCGGATGCAAGCCCAGTAGCCCTAGGAGCTGTTCTATTGCAGTTTGATGCTCAACAAAACCCTCATATTATTTCTTTTGACAGCAAGATTTAATCAGATACCGAACGGAGATTCTCTCAAACCGAAAAAGAAAGTTTGGCTCTCGTATGGGGCGTTAGAAGGTTTTATTTCTACCTTGCGGGGTTGGAATTCGAGTTGGTCACCGACCATTAATCTCCCGAAACGATTTTTAAACCAACAACTAAACCACCGGCATGAATCGAACGATGGGTGCTTCGACTTCAATCGTTCAAGTTCAAAATAATCTATCAGTCTGGAAAATCAAATATCGCTGATTCTGTATCTAGATTATGTAAGTTAGAGAACGGTAAATCATTTGACAAGGACAGTGATCGACATGAAAATGAAGTTGTTTCGGGTTTCGATCGTGTACAAACTACAAATGTTGTCGACGTTTCGCGAACGTTACAGTTCTGGACGAGAAATTTTCCTTTCTTTCATAATAAGGTGGCAAAAAAACTATCTTCCTCGAATTGAAGGTTTGACTTTTATATGACCCTAATCCAGAAGTGATGGCGTCACATGGGCACCAGAGTTATACTAGGTACGTATAATAATCAATAATGAGAAAATGAATGAAAAAGGGGAACAAAGTTGAATAACACCTTAATTGTCTTCGCCCTACAGTTATTTTATTCATTCAGAACCTTCGAGATGAAAAAAAAATTGAAGACCGCTTTGAATTATAGAAAAAAATCGTACTATGATGTGAAAGATAATAAACATTTGAGAACAGCAATAAAGAAGTCAGGAAATTTAGAACCGATTAATTTGGTCTCTTGTCGTTTAACAGTATCGAGTGTGTTTTAAGGGGAAACCTCAGTTCCGACTTTTTAAAAATCTGAAGATTCTTCAACGACTTATTGTGCCTTCAGACTATCGAAGGAACATGGCGAAACGTACAGGTGAATTCTATTGGTCTTTTTAAATTGAGTAAATTTTGTGTTAGAGCTTTTATCGAGCTTTGCGTTGATTGATTTCGAATTTGTATTCTTCAATTTATCATGGTATTTTCCGGGCTCAAAACAAAAACTATAATCTATATTGAAAAAAGTAACAAGCAATTTTGCAGAACTTTCCATAACTCTGGAATCCGGTAAGTCCAAAACTCGCCCACAACCTGGCGTTATTTAGCTACGGCACCCAGCGAACGCTATATCTTTGACGAAAAAGCTACGGACACGCGCTTTCGGGTTAATTTATTGCTAATTGATTACTGCAAGGAAGCTTGAGTCTGTGATCCTGAAAGTCGCTACGGCAGCCAGCGAACGCGATATCTTTGACGGAAAAGCTACGGACACGCGCTCTTTGGGTTAATTTCTTGCTAATTGATTACTGCAAGGTAGTTTGAGTCGCAGATCCTTTAAGTCACCCGTAAGTCCAAAACTCGCCCATTCCCTAGCGCTATTAAGCTACGGCAGCCAGCGAACGCTATATCTTTGACGAAGAGGCTGCGGACACGCGCTATCGGGTTAATTTATTGCGTATTGATTAAGGGCTGTCAATAAATTACGTAAGACGCTTTCCTTTTGTTTGAATAAAGGAGAAGATGAAAATGCCTCGAAGCCAAAAGAGACACAGCGATGCAAACAAAAGAAAAACGTCTTACGTAATTTATGGACAGCCCCTTACTGCAAGAAAGCTTGAGTCTTGGATCCAAGAAGTCGCTACGGCAGCCAGCCAACGCTATATCTTTGAAGAAAAAGCTACGGACACGCGCTCTCCGGGTTAATTTATTGCTAATTGATTACTGCAAGGAAGCTTGAGTCTTGGATCCTAAAAGTCGCTACGGCAGCCAGCGAACGCTATATCTTCGAAGAAAAAGCTACCGACACGCGCTCTTCAGATTAATTGATTGCTAATTGATTACTGCAAGGTAGTTTGAGTCACAGATCCTTAAAGTCACCCGTAATTTCAAAACCCGCCCCTTTCCTAGCGCTATTAAGCTACGGCAGCCAGCGAACGCTATATCTTTGACGAAAATGCTACGGATACGCGCTATCGGGTTAATTTATTGCTAATTGATTACTGCAAGGAAGCTTGAGTCTTGGATCCTAAAAGTCGCTACGGCAGCCAGCGAACGCTATATCTTTGAGGAAAAAGCTACGGACATGCGCTCTTTGTGTTTATTTATTGCTAATTAATTACTGCAAGGAAGCTTGAGTCTTGGATCCTTAAAGTCGCTACGGCAGCCAGCGAACGCTATATCTTCGAGGAAAAAGCTACGGACACGCGCTCTCCAGGTTAATTTATTGCTAATTGATTACTGCAAGGAAGCTTGAGTCTTGGATTCTAAAAGTTGCTACGGCAGCCAGCGAAGGCTACATCTTTGACGATAAAGCTACGACACGCGCTATCGGGTTAATTTATTGCTGATTGATTACTGCAAGGAAGCTTGAGTTTTGGATCCTGAAAGTCGCTACGGCAGCCAGCGAACTCTATATCTTTGAGGAAAAAGCTACGGACACGCGCTCTTTGGGTTAATTTATTGCTAATTGATTACTGTAAGGAAGCTTGAGTCCTGGATCCTAGGAGTCGCTACGGCAGCCAGCCAACGCTATATCTTTGAGGAAAAAGCTACGG
>WSXT02082934.1:0-11948 GCA_011762715.2 Neuroterus valhalla
TTTGGAAGGGCGTTATTGGCCATTAGGAAGGCCTTTTGCAACGCTTCCATATTCTTCTGCTGTTCTTCCAGCAGAGTAAGGATAGTTCCCCATTTCCCAATCCACGATGACGTTGGATTACCGTTTTCTCTTCTTTCATTTTTTTTGGTTTTTTTTTCGTTTTCATTTTTGTATGTTTGGTCCCCCCAAAAATCCATGGGACCGGCGCTGGCCCCTGGGGCTTGCACCCGATCGGAACCAGCGAGGAGATTTCTTTTTCCTTGGGGTATATTGTTTTTAACATACTCGCTCATGATTGGTTTCTTTCTGGGGTTCCTTCCCCTATCTGGTTTTTGTCCACCCCGGGTATTTGATTTCCCCGACACCCCCCATATCTGGGAGGCTTCCCCTATCCGCAACCTGGGGAGGCGCTCGATGGGAGACCAGCAACACCACACGAGATAAATATTATTATTATTATTATCATTATTACCATTCAAACAAAAACAAGGTACGGGACAGTGTACGTCACACAGACTGCTGGACAGCAGACTTCCAAACTCGTCTTGCCCAAGAAATGGGCAAGAAGATTTTCGATTTTCGAGTGCACGGGCACTCAGACAGTAGCAGATGCCAGGAAAACTTTGGCCTCCACCAAAGGGAAGAGGCCAAGAGACCTGACAGTCCAACGGAGACGAGCGCATGGAGACCTGCGCAAAAAAGATAAGAATTCGGGCGCAAAGGTTCACCCTTGTAGCCACGAGAACTTTGAAGGAGGCAAAGCCGGCTGAGAAGCCAAAGACTAAGAAGGGGAGGACACCGAAACGATTTTGACCCACGGCACTGCTCATAAGACATGCCGAGGGTTTAGGCTACGCTAGCGTGCTGCGTGGGATCCGGAGTACGGCGCGGCCAGAAAATCTTGGCGTGAAAGTCAAGGGAATACGGCAGGCGCGGTACGGAGGTATCCTGATCGATTTGGAAGTGAAGCAGAGGGCAGGGAGAAACTGTCCCCTGCCATCAAGGGAGTAGTTGGCAACAAGGGAAACGTGCGAGAGCTCGATTCCCGAGTTGAGGTCGAGATCCTCGACTTGGAACCATTAACGAAGCAGGAAGAGGTGGAAGAAGCCCTGAGAAATTGCTTCGGTAAATCAGGGCCAACGAGATATAAGCTGAGCCTCACGAAGAAAGCCTTTAGTGGGAACTTGAAGGCCTCCGTTGAAATGAACAAGGAGGGCGCTGCGAGGCTACTGCGGACAGGACACCTTAAAGTTTGGTGGGTGTCCTGTCACGTAAGGAAGAAGGAGACAGCAACCAGGTGCTACCGCTGCCAAGCCACATAGCAGCGGCCTGCAACGGTCCCGACAGGAAGGACTGCTGTTGGAGATGTGGCAAAGAGGGACACAGATCTGCGGAGTGCACAACTGCTCCGCACTGTTACCTCTGCGCCGCGAAGAAGAATAGTTCTCAGGAAGACCATTTGTCAGGAACTGCAAGGTGCAGTGTGTTCCGGGAAGGGCCTAAGACGCGAAAGCTAAAGAAACCTTCGGAATAAAGCAATGTGAAGGCGGATAACATCCGAAGGATCCGGAAGTGTCAACCAAACCCAAACAGGATGTCGAAGGCCGACGAGCCCGATGCGCGACGTAATTGCGCTACTGAGGACGATGCCTACATCCTGGTTAAGGCATGGAAGACCGGAACTAACAGAAACTAGCAGGAGCCTTAGGAGGCTAGGAAACGGCACCTCCTGAAGTAATGCGAAAACAGTTCCGGGGGGAATCATGTCAAGGAGACGATGGTGGTTTTTTGGTGGGTAGTAGATGGAAACAACATCTCTCCATCTCCACCAACATCGAAGCCCCATGCTACTGAGAAGTGCGGACCCTTCTCGGTGTCTTTTTGCAGATTTTTCCACCATCCCGCAAATATATATATATTCTCTCATGAATAAAGCAAAAGTAACTTGTCCTATAAAAAAGTAATATATACAAGATTTGTATATCTTCTTCGATTACAGAGTTTTTCTTACATTTTCTTCTCCCGTACCTTGCATAGTTCAACCAAAAAATGAAATTTTCCAGATTGATTAGATTTCCCTTCCACGTAAACCGTTTTCGTGTTATTACATATCTATATTTACCCCTCCCGCAGGAAGTCGTCAGACATTGAACCCTTCAACTCAAATCCCTCCCCTAAATCCCCAATCACCTCAACTCTCATAATAAGCCTTCAAACGATGCTTGACGTTCTGAATCCTGTGGAATTTTTTAATTCCTATATCTCTACCGTCTGCAGCCCGATTGTTATACGAAACGCTCGCATTTGCCCGAGCAATTGGTCAGGGGAATGGAATACTGAAGAGAACCAGAACTCCCGAGTGCAGTCGATTACCGACAGGTGAGTTTGAATGTGGACATCTGATAGCATCGGATTCCCACATCCATCCCCGGCATCAAATCTCCCGCTCGACAGTAGTTAAACCTAGTGAAAATACGACAAAGCAAGAATCCTAAACGGCCACCCACCCGAGCGCTAACCACGCCCGTTCATGCTTTACATTTGAGATTCGAGATCCCGCTGGAGAAGAGTATCAAGGGCCAATCTAACAGCATATTTTTTTAGAAGTCATTGTCCCCACAGACAGACAATCAGATAGACATACATACATACATACATATACACAAACAAATATACATACTTACATGCATGCATGCATACATACATACATACATACATTCATACATTAATGCATTCATACAGGTCTCAAAACGTGGACATTTAATCAAAACCAAGGTGGACAAATTTTACACAAATCTAATACCTTGTCGGTTGAGAATGTGAAGAGTTGTAAGAAGTGGAAATTGAGTTAAATTCAAAATTTACCTCCATTTCTGGAGATCATGTATTTATATTCTTTACAAATGCCTATGATTATTCAAAATGACATTAAAAATCCTTTAAAAAATGTAGAAGATGAAATGCGTTGATTTTCAAATGTACACGTTAGTTAACAAGAGACAAAAGAGGGGACAGTCCAAAAATATCTGAAACACAGTTTGGAAAAATCCTCAAGAGATGAAGAACGGCATTGGCATTCTACTCCTGGTTTTTGGAGTATCTCATAATTTGTAAAGTGAGTATAATATGATAAGTACATTAATATATTTCTTAGAAATCAAATGATCATATTTAAGAAACAGCACATGAAAATTTACAAATTCAACAAGGAAGGAAAAAGACGTTGGGAAGTTGACGGATTATAAGTTAAAAAGTGGTTGCAAATATATTGTATAATTCAAAATACTCTTCTATTTAAATACGGAATTTCGAAATGATATTCAAGCTCCCGACTCCACAACGATTTTATCCTTGCAGCAATATAATGAAAAATTATTGCCCAATTATTCAATACTACAGCAATGATTCAAACAGCTATTTTCTAAGAGTACATAGTAACATGACCATTATCCTTTTTTCTTTGTTACAAAATTAGTTGCAGAGTTCATGCCTTCACTTACTTGGGAGTTAGGAACGATACAAGGAGAACAACGACGTCTTGCAGAACTGAAACGTCAACAGGCCGCAGTTGAACACCCTCCGAATCGAATGATCGAATTAGTTAATATCACACCACCTGGTAACGCGCGTGCTGTAGCAGTGAAGGAACCTTTCGAAAAGCATGAAGGAGGAAATGTTCAGTCATCATCAGCCCAACACGTTGGTCCTAAACCTTACAGTCCCAGGCCACCACAGCAGGGTTAAATTTACCAAAAAAACAATATGGTTGATTAAAGGGAATGATTGACAAAATTCCTGAATAAAAACATTATTAACTGAGAATCATTGTCAGTGAACTTTATTCCATCCAATATCTTAAGTTTGATGTACAAAACTGCTTGTAAGAATTTCCAGATGCACAAAACTACAGGAAGATGTATTGATTCTTCGAGCAGATTCATTATAAATTGTGCGACATCTACACTTTATGTGACTCATTTTTCTTATTTAAAAAAATGGAATTTCCATGAATCTACGAATACTTGAATTCCGACGTCTTTAAAAAAAGACCTTGCTGTCCAGAGTCTGTATTTTCTGATCCAATTCATATATATGTCGTGAGCAGTTGGCAGAATCCAGTAGTCTGCAGACTGCCGGCAGTTGGGAGACAGCATCATCGGAATGCTCTTTCGTCCATCTTCCTGGCTTCATTCAGGCAGTCTACAGACTGCCGGCAAGTGGGTGAACGATCTTGTCAGTCAGTCGGTCACTGCGATAACAGGAAGATTCGCGTTTCCAAAGCATATTATAATTAAAAAAGACTTACGAAATATTTCAAGTTAGTGACAGTGAGTCTTATATAATCGAAGCAAGAAAGAGTGACAGTGACAAAATTGTGTACGTGATACCATTTGAAGATTACTTTGATCGATTATTAGAAGCACATTTGCAAACTGGACATGGCGGACGTGATAGAATGCTTTACTACATTAAAAATCGATGGAAAATTGCAAGAAGTGCATGTGAGGTATTCTTAAGTTGTTGTGAAACATGTGATTCGGTGAAAAGTGAAATACGAAAAGGAGTAGTCGTCAAGCCTATCGTTTCTCAAGGTTCCAATGCAAGAGGACAAGTTGATCTAATTGATTCCCAATCCTGTGCAGATAACGAGTACAATTGGTTACTTGTATACCAAGACCATGCCACCAAGTTTGCACATTTGAGACCATTAAAATCAAAACACGCAGTAAATGTTGCGGATGAGTTGTGTAAGATATTCTTCACGTTTGGGGCTCCAAACATTCTGCAGAGCGACAATGGGCGAGAGTTTGTTGCTAAAGTAATTAAAGAGCTAGTAGATAAATGACCACACTGTAAGATTGTTCATGGCAGGCCTAGAAATCCACATTCGCAAGGCAGTGTCGAAAGAGCAAATGCCGACATTGAAAACATGCTGCGTGCTTGGATGATAGACAGGAAAAGTTCGAACTGATCTGAAGGCTGCTATAAAGTCCAGGTATTTATTTGTTTGAATTCACGATCAATAATATTTTGAAACGTTCGCGTATGCGGTATGAAGAGATATTTGTTTACAGTGGATGTAGAACATGTCAGAGCATCGTATCATAAATCGAACACCATACGAGGCTGTACTAGAACCAATTCATTGTGGTTTGTCAAGTCTATCATTACCAGATAATGTTTTGAATAATTTGCATACTGAAGAAGACTTGGAAAATGCATTATCACAGTTGGAGGATTCAGTTCCAGAGCAATTATCAGAAGAAAGATGTGATATTGATATGGAAAAGTAAATATTTCCTTCATAGTTCTGTTATCTCAAATTCAACAATTTTTCAATGTTATGTAATTATATTATTTATTTTCTTGCAGCGACGAATCATCAAGTCCGACTGCTACTGCTGGCAATGCATTTCCAACGATGTGTGTAGTTTGCAATAACCAATTGATCTGTGATGCTGTAGCTCGTTCTAAATGCGATTTGAAAATGCATGTGAGTTGTGGATAGTTAAATCTTAGTACTGAAGAACATTTGATATGCTCATTGTGTGTTAGAGGAATGTCTATCATGGAAAATCAGAATGATTGCTTCAAGAAGCCACTGGATTTGAGAGCCATTTTCGGCGTTGTGACGGATTTTCGGAATGGGGTTTACCAAATTGGTACGAAGCCTGGCGTAATCAAGGGGTGGTTTTCACGTAATAAATTGGATATAGCTTGAACAAAAACTGTTACATTTGATGAAGTTCCTAAAGAAGTCTTGTTAACTTTGCGCGAAGCTGTGACAAATCAATCCATATTTGGTGGTCAAGGTTATCAAAAGTGTACATGTAAGGCTAATTAAAAACAGTGCGGTACTACTCGATTTTCCTGTTATAAATTGAAAATCAAATTTAATTCAAGATGCCATCAGTCACTGACTTGTTTCAACAAATAAGTAAGATCAACATTGTAAATTTTTTCTCAATACTCGACAAATACATAAATTATTTATGCGAACACTAATGTAAATATTAGTATTTAAAAAACAAGATCGTTCTCCCGATTGCCGGCAGTCTGCTGACTGCCTGAATGAAGCCGGCCAGATGGAAGAAAAAGCATTCCGATGATGCTGTCTCCCAACTGCCGGCAGCCTGCAGACCCCCTAGGCAGTCTGCAGACTATCGGATTCTGCCAACTGCCTACGACATATACATAATCTACATGTGTTTACATGTACATAGAAACTTTAAAATGTTTAATGCGCATAGTCTTATACAATTTGCACTTGGGAATAATGAAGATATTGATTTTATAGTAAGTAGAGTCGAAAAATGTATGAGTCACAGCATTCCTCAAGAATGACATCTATCATAGTCATTCAACACCTACTGTTTAGTATGTGGATGATTATATACACAATAGCTAGACGTTTACGCAAGCTGGTAGAGAATATTTCAAAATTATAAGCAATTAGGATAAGGAATTCTTCAATTTCTTATTCCTCAGAATAAGGGATGTACAATATATGAGATATGAAATTGTAAATTCTCAGCATCAGAAATCAATTCATAAACATTTTTTAATTTGCAGTATCAAATTTTCGAATGGAACGAATTCCCATCTTTTGATTTGCTTTTGCACACAATTTTATTGAAACAGTTCCTACGAATGAGCTTATTACACAGAAGAAAAGCAAGGCCGAATTTCTCGCTGATTTATTTAAGCCTTCCTCATTAGACCATTACTGGTACAAATTCATGCAATTTGATCTTCCTAACATTCTTTTTCTGGCTACCGAGGAGGTGAAGAAAGCATTAAGGATCACAAAGACCTTCTCCGCTGATGATCTATATTGTATCAAGAACTTTTGGTGGAGGAAGTTTACTGCTAGACATCAACTCTCCAATGACCCATATTCTATTACTCCCTATAATAAAGTTGCTACCTTTACTTCTGCTTCCCATGTACTCAACCCTATGGCCCATTTTCTTCTCCGCTCCTGTCGCATCATATCTTCTACGATTCTCTATGTTCTTCCTTTCAACAATCTCTTTTTCCACATTATTCCAAATCTATTCACCTCACTTCCTTGTGTCACTGAATACATGCCCTTCCTCCCTTCCTCAATCCTGCCTATCCTCACTGTTTCTACCCTTACATTTGCTCCTGTGTGACTAATCACTATCTTCACCTCTTCCCCTCTTATCCCGCTTTTTATTTCCACTTCCTTCATCTCAACGTTCTTCCTTCTCCTCTTTCATTGTCTTCTCTCTATGTGTCTTTCTATCTGTGTCAATTTACAACGTAAATCTCATTATCCACCAGTTTCATCCAAACTTTGTCTTTTTCTCCTCTCCACAATTCGTCCCTCTCTAACAATTTCTTTCCCAGTTTCCGTACTTCCTCTTTCTATTTCTTACCCAGAACCTCCATTTTCTTACATATCTCCTCTCTCAATTCTTTGAATATTTTAGCATTCAAGTTTTCATCACCCCTTTTCTTTTCCGGCGTTCTCCTTTCGATTTCAGATTTTTAATATTTTTCTCCCTCCACATCTTCTTACTTCTCCTGCCTTTCCCTTCTTTCCTTGGTCGACCTTTCCCCTTTGTTACTCATTTCCTTGCTACTGGTCGTGTTAGCGTATATGCACCAGTCGTTGAGGGAACCTCACGGACCTGATGTAGTTGACGCTAGCCTCTTGTTCGCACCTGGCGTCTCTTTAGGCTGTTCTCGCTTTCTCTCACCTTCCCCGCTTTCCTTTTCCCTCTTTCTTGCTATTTAACACTTACCTGCTTCTCCATTCTTGCATCGCTCTTGTCGCTTGTGATACTTCTTTGGCGCCATATGACTGGGCTTCGTAGAACAGAAACCCTCGCACTCACCTTCTGAGTACGATAGGCTACGCTTACGATATAACCTGAGCGCTTCCCTTCTACTTAACACCTTTTACAAAATCCACCCAAAACCACTTCTTCCGTACAACTCCTTCAACCTCTACAACCTCTCTATATTCGCTAGCTTTGCCTCCCTTATCTGTAAGTCCAAAAACCCACTCTCTCACCCAACTTCTTCTGCTCACAAAATCGTACCTTACCTCTCGAAAAAACAGGGCTTCCTGACTTATACATTTCATCTCTCACATTCAAACTTTTTTTCACTCACGTTTATTTCTTTCGTCAATAGCCAACAAATAACCGCACTATTTAAAACGCTGCGACTCTACTGTTGGTATCGTAAACGAAAGCTGGGCTATTGAGACTGAAAAAATTGAAAGAAACATAAATAAATGAAATTTTAGTTGAACAACCAACGCCGGGTCTTCCTAGGAGCAAGTATCGTCAGAAGAAATGACACAAGCTCTCAGTAGGATTGCGGTAAAAGTACGCCTATGACCAATTCTTACGATCGTGAGATGAGTGAACACATTATTGACACAATCACATTGTAGGGCCAGTGGAACCCTCGTGTGTCTTTTGGACATGGAGTAAACCAAAGATAACCACTCTCTGCATGCATCTAATAAGTGCCTCGACATATTTCTGGCACACGGGTGTGGCCTCAAGGTTACTAACCAGTGGAGGCGTCACACATCCAAGAGAACCGATGATGAGAAAAATTATTTGAACCGAAAGTCCTTAATAGAGCCGCTGCACCTGCTTCCTACGATCCCTATACCGCGCCTTCTCAAATCGTTTCGCGATTTCTGGCAATGGTTTGGCAAGTATTGCCGATCGTTCTAGAGTACAGGGTGCTGAATAAGATGCAAACACGATGACGCATTGACAAGACAAACGACGTTGTACATCACCGGACCGACTAGATGATGACTTTCTAAATTGCTGCGATGCCAGTGTTGCCATCCTTTCACGAATAAGATATGTACGTGAAACGCTCCCTCAACCACTGCAAGAATAAACCGCGGATGAAGAAAAGGTACCAAAATAAGGACTTACTGATGAAACAAGACACTCCTCAAGAAACGATGACGATTCTAGGACAAGGAGGAACAATGACATCCAGGTACCGCCTCAGCCTCATGATTGGGCTACAACGTATGCGACCCTTCCCGAGGATCTCTTGAAGGAGTCAGACTTCTGGACAATCACTTGTTTAGTTTTCGTTAAGGTTAGAGCTCAAAAGAAAATTGAAGAGACGACAAAATAATTTTATCACCTAAACAAGAAGATTCGCTTGACTAGATGAAATGCATTCCATATGCAGTGTGTGATTGGATACATCAAATTTGGTAGGTCTTTTACGGCAAGGGTCCGTAAATTCGCTCACGGAATGAGGATCCATCTCCACACATTGAAAATTTCAAAGCTGCTGACCATATAGCAGCACATAATCAACCGAATGCGGGCGGTATCTGACGAACCGGGAAGAATACAAAAGTTAGACGGATGAGTCAGGGTTGACGGGAAGCTTTGAAACTTGATTAATTTGACTCTGTGAGTATATATGTGTGTTAAATGAGTGTAGAATAAGAAAGATATTAGGCACGGGTGGTATGTGAAAAATGTGAGCTACGATGGATCGTCCTATAATACATCTTGCGCGTCAAAAGAAAAACGAGAAGAACGGTAAAACTTACTGACTTTTCTGAACGTGATTGATAAAAGTAGTTCGACTTGGAAGAGAGGTCTTAGTCTGCCATATTCTAGCAATAAATTGATACTGGTTGTTTTCGAAAATGACGATTCTTCATTGACTTTGCCTAGATTCGGCGACCTCTAAGTTTTTTAAAGAAATGTCCCAAAACGGTCTACAATTTTAAACATTCAGGGGGAATCAACAGATTCTCTGCTGACCTATTGAAAATCTTTGGCAATCTCGCTGTTTTTGTCAAATAACCACCTGAATTCGGAGAAGTTGAGAGGTTCTAGAGCGAAATTTACGAAGTAAAGTACCCATTGAATGGTTGCTCTGAGAACAGTATACGTTTTGAGGAGTTGTGCAGAAACCTCACAATATCTGAGGAAGAATTTGACGTCGGAGAAGTCTGCATAAAAAGGTAAAAAAGAACACTATGTGTCAGTTGAAAAAGTGATTAAAATTCAGGAAACAATGTGCAGAAGGGAAAAAGCAACAACTTGTTGACCGGTATGTATAACGCAGGTTATGTTCAAACCGTATGATGGACAGTGTTGCCGCGTCGCTTGTGCTATAAATCCGTATATTACTATAGCGAAGGGGTGGGGATAGGCGCGAGAAAATCCGTATAAATCCTTATTGTGTATTCTTCACGTAGACATATAATCTTATAACTATATAGTGAATTCATGGAATTGACTCACGTAACTTAGAAATGAGTAAACATGTTAATGTATATATAATTTGAGCGACATAACTACACATTTGAAACCATGTAGTGTATCTTATTAATTATCAATGAAACAGCGAAATACTTGGATGGTAAAATATAATGAATTCCGATTATAACCTTCTAAACAATTGCACGCGTCACAGAAAAAATGGTGAGGAATATTCAACTTAAAAATATGGAAAACTTTCATGCTTATTGCGTGAGCACCTAAAAGGAAAACAAAAAAATTTTTTTTTATTCTACATTAGGACATAAAACATGTAGAGTGCGATAAGGTTTTTTTATTGCATATATGCATATAGTTAAAGCATAATTGATCTTCATTTATATATGATGTATGGAAATTATCACGTCCAAAATTCAAGCATTCTCTGCATTTATTTGAAATTTTAATGCTTCATATATTTAGATGGATAACGTTTCGTTATGAGATTTTATTTTCCGTCCGACTCAACAGTTTTTACAAAATTCATCGGCATTTGATGCAAATGAGTAAGTATGAAGAAATACATTTGAATGAATTAGAATTTATTCCATCTTTGTGATTGAAATTAATAATAATTTTGTTTTCAAATCATTATTACCTAAAATTAAAATGTTATAAATGCGTAATTAAAAGGTAGTAAAACGTGTTGATTTCTGGTCATGTAGAATTTATTGGAATTAAAAACTGTGAGGACTCACAGTTTTTTGTTCGACGTTTCGAACATACTTCGATGTTCTTCTTCAGATATACATAATTTTGGGAGTTTATAAATGGACCTTATGTGTAAGTATTATTTTTATGAATTATGCGATTTGCATCATAACCAGATGTACTATAATATTCACTCTTTTTTGACTCCGTCTGCGGGATGGCACGAAAGTACACAAACTATAAGATCTCCTGTGTTTTGTAACTGTTTTTTAACCGTTCCGTCCTGCAGACGGAGTCGAAAAAGAGTGAATATTATAGTACATCTGGTTATAATGCAAATTGTATAATTCATAAAAATATTACTCCACACATGAGGTCCATTTATATACTTCCAAAATTATGTATATCTGAAGAAGAACATCGAAGTATGTTCGAAACGTGGAACAAAAAACTTTGAGTCCTCACAGTTTTTAATTTCAATAAATTATGCATGACCAGAAATCAACACGCTTATAACTACCTTATAATCACATTGTACCCTGGTAACACTAAAGCAACATAAAGAACGTTATAAGTGCGTATTTATGTTGAATCATGACATTAGCGATCTGAAGAATGCGTATGTGATTTGTATAAAAGTTGCCACAGGTCTGAGCCAAATTCTACATCCATATGGTTTGTCAAATTACCACTCAATTTATAATTGACTGTAGGGATCCAAAAAACCGGGAAGATTAAAAAAAATTGTTATACATTCTTCTACGACTAATTTTATTTAAACGTAGTTCGAACGCACCGAGGATTCTCAATGAAGTTCCCAAGGTTTTTCCTAGATGTATCGTTTATCGGATTCATTATATTAAGGCCAGGAAATAGCTCAGTGAGCCACATTCAAAAAATGGCGCGTAAGATTAAAAAAGCTTAGTTTGTGACATGAATGACATACAGAGGGTCCAGGGACAGTGTGAGAGACCAGTGTACCAGGTGCTGATTGGCTCCGCC
>WSXT02082945.1:0-11948 GCA_011762715.2 Neuroterus valhalla
CAGTTTTATATAGAGCTTGTGAACTCAAAAGCGAAATGTCTACTACTTTAATTTGATGAGTGTGAATTCTCTTTTGTAAAGCTTCTCTGGCTTTAACGAATACATTCTCATCGCGTGTCTCGTGCTGCATACTTGATCAAAATTCTTTTAAAGCGGTAGAGAAATTTTGTTGCCTAATTTCTCTCACATGTTGTGTAGTTTTTCTAGGAATTAAATTTTTAATTTTATTTTTCACGATTGAAACAAAAACTACTTGTCCAATGGGGGAAATTATAACAAATTTACAGATATTTATTTGAGGTGAATAACTGTTCTCTATAAATCTTCAGTGTTAGCCTTAGTCAATTTTTCAAAAATTTTATAATTTCATTTTTATAGTTGTTTTTTCTGATTGGAATTATTTCATTGTATGGTTTTTTGTAAATGAAGCAAAAAATACTTCTCCTATCAAATGTTAGTTTTACCAAATTTGCAGATCTTCTTTTGGTGCACAAATTTAGTTCATATATAAATATATTCCCGCAGCATGCATGGTTTGACTAAAAAATGGATCTTTCTATTTTTCATTATTTTTTGTGCGACCAAAATTTGGATTTTTTTTTTTCGAAGAACTCGAAAAGTTGTAAAGATCATTCTGGAGGGCTCCCAAAAAGAATTTTTTTCTCTCAACTTTTTTTCATATCTTGCGTGGTTTGGTTAAAAATGCTCATTTTCTCTTATATTTTCAAATTTTGAGAATGCCGCAACTCGGACAGTTTCGTTTTTATCAAAAAAAAAATCATAAGTAAAAATTCTTTTATCTTAAATCTACTACAAGAAACCGTGCTTATAATTTTTGGGTCTCGGAAAAGAAAATCGAAAAAAATTTTCAGAATGCTCCCCCTCTTCTATTTTCGATCCAAAATAAATGGGTAACGATCTCGACTTGTATTTTTGGTCCCTCAAAATGGGTGCCTAGGCACGATCGGATATGATCATTGTTTCAAAAGTTATCGAGTTCACAGATTATTTTCCTTTTTTTTTGTGCGATCAAAATGGGAATTTTCGATTTGTTGAGAAAATCCAAAAAGTTGTATTCACCATCTTGTAGGGCTCTCATAAAGAAACATTTTTTCTCCCTGACTTTCTATTTAATCTTGCTTCATTTGGCTAAGAATTCTGATTTTCTTTTACATTTTTGAATTTCGAAAATGCCACAACTCGGACAAGTTTGCTTCTATCAAAGAATATCATAAGGATAAATTGTTTCATTTTTTATCTACAACAAGAAACCGTACTTCCAATTTTTTAGTCTTGGAAAAAAGAAATCCAAAAAAATGTTCAAAATGCTCCCCCTCTTTCATTTTTTATCCAAAATAGCTTGTTATTTAACTTGACCTGTCTTTTTGGTCCCTCAAAATGTGTGTCAAAGGGCAATCCAATCCGAGTTGTCTTCCGAAAGTTATGGAGTATACAGACACCAACGACGACGACGACGACGACGACGGCGACAACGACAACGACAACAGACAGACAAACACCAGCGTAAAAACTACTTTTTCGGAATCAGGAGGTCTCAAAACGTGGAGATCTCATCAATTCCGCGAAAGTAAATTTTCACATAAAACCAATACATTCTCAGGAGAGAAAGGACAAGTTCGTTTGACAGCTATTTTGAATGAAAAATCGAAGAGGGAGGGTATTTGGAAATTTTTTTTTTCAAAGATCAAAAATCGTGAGTACGGTTTCTTTTAGTAGGTTGAAAGTGAAACGATTTATACTAATCATTTTTTTTTATGAAAACCAAATGTTCAGAGTTTTGGCATTTTCAAAATTCAAAAATAAAAACGAAAATGAGGAGTTTCAGCCAAACAACGCAAGATATGAAAAGAAAGTCAAAGAAAAAAAATGTTCCTTCTTGGGAGCCCTACAATATTCTGGATACAACTTTTCGAATTTTCTCGAAAATTCGAAAATTTCAATTTTGATCGCACAAAAAATAATGAAAAATAACCTGTAAACTCGACAACTTTGGAAAAAATGATAATATTGGATTGTGCTTTGGCACAATCTTTTAAGGCCGCGAAAAAAAGGACAAGTTCGATAATCAGCTATTTTTGACCAATGCGATCATGCGACATATGAAAAAAATCAAAGGAACAAACATTGTTTACCTCTGAAAGTCTACAAATTCATTGTTGATTATTTTTCGATAGGACCAATAGTTTTCGTTTTCATCGTTATAACACACTTACAAAAATAAAAAATTTCATCTTCATGCTATGAACTCAGTTCATTGGAACAACTTTAAAAAAATGGAAACACAAGTGCAAAGTCTTACGGCAAGTTTCCATAAATTTTCAACATCTCAAAAGATATATTTACACGAATAAAAGTGATATAGACTCGTTTGCGCCCATCGTCCAAGAACGATTCGCGCCGACGCACACTGGGGATTTAGCCATAATTCCGTTCAAAACTACCTACAGTTCGTAAAACTTAACTAATTCAAACAAAATTTAGCCAGATTTCCTTGTAATTGAATCTAAAAGCGAGTGACGAAGCCGAATTTTCAAAAAGTATTTATTTGAACTTTTTTGAACAAAATATGGCGTGATTTTGAGATTTTGGGTCATGAACTATATAAACAATATAGAATTTAAGGAGTTTGGGGCATAGCTCATTTAGAATCAACCATTAGTTTTGCAAAATAAATTTTTTGTCAAGAATTTCGTATAATGCAACATGTGTTACTTGAAGGGTTTGTTTGGTGCACTTATTTCAAGTTTGCCATTAGTTTTGCAAAAGAAAAAAAAATTGTTGGAACGAATTCTTTCCCCTAGATTAATTTTGTATTCATAAAAGATGCTATTTTAAAATAAGAACTATTTTTGATCTCATTGTATGTAAACAAATGTGTTCTTAGCATTGATTGAGTTGTTCTGGACTAATCTGTTTAAACAAATAAATTATTCGGAAAATTCATGGATTTTGGCTGGTTTGGAGGTTGTTTTTGCTATCTGGTCACTTATTGCGTAAATCTTTCTTATATTTCATATTACATTAAAAAAAAATGTTAATCTTAAATTTCTTTTTTTTTGTTATTTTTTCATTTCTTAATTTTTTTTCGTTGTAATTACTCCATCAAGTCTTATATCAAAAACTTATAAATTAGGAGCTTCAAACACAGAATAATTTTTTTCCTATTTTGCAATCAACCTATCTTTTTCTGCTTTTTCGATTTTTTGTTTAGGAATTGGAAGTTATCACATATGTGGCGGTGGGGTTTAATGTTCTTCGATTAGAAATAAGTAGACTTTTTGTTTATTGGCTTCGAAATTATATGTTCATGATTTATTCTAGTATTCAAGGGTTCATGGGCTTAGAATTTATGGGTTTATGATAGGGAGTCTAGCCTCTTAGGGTTCACGTATTTAGGGTTTAAGGGGTGAGGTTTTTATCGGCTTAGGGTTTATGGGGTAATGGGTTTAGGGTCTATGGGTTAAGGGTTTATGGGTGAGGGGTCTATGGGCTTAGGTTTCATTGGTTTGGGGCTTACGGGCTAAGGGTCTGTGGGCTTAGTTCTCATTGGTTTGGGGCTTATGGGTTTGAGGTCTATGGATTTAGGGTTTATGGGTTAAAGGTCTTCAAGTTTAGGTCTCATTGGTTTGGGGTTCATGGGTTCGAGGTCCATGGATTTAGGGTTAGAGGGTCTAGGTTCCATTGGGTTGGGGTTTATGGGTTGAGGTTTTTATCGGTTTATGGTTGATAGGTTTATGGGTCTAGAGTCTATGAGTTCAAGGTATTTGAGTTTAGGGTCTATGGGTTTGGGGCTTACGGGTTAAGGGTCGATGGGTTAAGGTTTCATTTGTTTGGGGTTTATGGTTTTGAAGTCTATGGATTTAGGGCTTATGGGTTTAGGCTTTATGGGTTAAGGGTCTACGGGTTTAGGTTTCATTGGTTTAGGGTATATGGGTGTGAAGTCTATGGAGTTTTTATACGCAAACTAATTTTTCTAATGCGATGAGAATTCAAAAGTGATACCCGATGCGTGGGCGGCCTCATGAATGGAAGCTGAACTTTAATACGGCCAGTAAGATCTCTTGAGTGAGTCTAGGCAACATGAGATTTGCAATTTGAGTTTCTATTTTGTTGAAGGATCCATTTTAGTCAAGTTCAGAATTTTTGATATTACCGAACCCTTTGAAGATATCTTCTTCTTCATCAAAAGTTTTCAAATTGTAAACATCAGCCTTATCTTTTAATGTTCAACCAACATTTTGGGCCATCGAGTGGAAGCTCATTTGTCTGCAGAAAATCATGATTCTGCTCACACTATTTTCAAAATTCTCGAAAATTTGAGGGACCGCCAAGCAGCACCTGTCAAGGCAGATTTTTCCGGTGCTGTAAGACGGGCAAAAACGCGGTTTATTGACGAGAAGAACCGTATTTGCTCCTTGAAAACAATAAGATTATTAGTTACTACCACAAACGCGGTAAAGTTCAATATTCGGAACTTGAAATCACTATCCTAACAAAGCGGATAGAGGAAAGGCATTTTTTCTAGAAAAGTCGAACGAGTGTGTCGCTGACCACAATGCATGTATTGCATATGAGTACTTTAAATGCTAAACATGGAATCACTCACGAATATACTAAAAAAAAAATGATTCACACCCGCAAGAAACTTCAATTCATCAACGTTCTCAAAAGTTGTTGAACAACATTAATATATTTTATGTCATGGACTCAATGGATCAGACAAGAGGGTGAGGAAATCAACTTAGATTATCATACTCGTTGGTAACAGTAATCTTGCAGATATGAATTGATCTGTTATTAACTTTGTGTAAGGATGTCCTCATTCGTCGCTTGACTTGTTACATCCATCTCATGTTTATAAACTCCCTGATTCGCTATGTGCAGGCGGTTGGAGGGGAAAGCTAGCTCTGCCGTCGAATTCCACACGTTTTCTTATGGCAGCGTCCCGTTATAGGGACCGTAGCCGCCACGATCCTAACTTTTACTCCATAAGATTTAACATGGTAGCGTCCGTCAATGTGAGCGCGCCAGTAGACTTGCACGGAGCCAATACGATTTTCCGTGTCTTATTCAAAATGATAAATATGTATGCTGATTTGAAGAATATATTGTACTACGAGACAATGTCAGATATACTCTTTCTAATGGTATGGGAACCCGTTGGTGTTTGCTAGATCTCCTATCGGGTGCCTCCCCAGGTTGCGGATAGGGAAGCCTTCCAGATATGGGTGGTTCCGGGGAAATCAAATACCCGGAGTGGACAAAAACTAGCTAGAGGAAGGAACCCCGAATAACAAACCAAACATGAGTAGGTTTCTGAAACACACTCTACCACAAGGGAGTGAAAATCTCCTCGCCGGTTCCGATCGGGTGCAAGCCTTGGTGGCCGGTGCCGGTCCAAGGAATTTTGGGGGGACCAAGGAAACGTAGAGGAGGCCGAGCAGCTGGAGAGGAGTCTCAGTGAGCGGATGTTTGGCGGAGAAACTGAAGTGGCGGAGACGAAAGATGAGCAGAGGGCAAGGTACCTTGACAAATCTCAAGCAAGGCAGTACACGGACGGCGTGGAAGAGTATCGTGCAAAAGAGCTCATGAATCTTAATAAGATGGAGGATATCCTGAAGGAAGATGCTGACTTACTGTAAGTCGCGTCGAAACATGTTCACAGAGATCCGAGAAGGATTAGATGAAGCAGATGGTACCCTTCAGAAGATGAAGCATGACCGTAATTGGAGATTAAGTTATGAAGCCTCACTCAGATTCTTTCTAAGCAGGAAGATAGTTGAAGATAAACGGTTGGAAAAGGAAGTTGCGGTATCTCCAGCTTCTGCTGGCTCTGCACCTAAACAATCGGAGCAGGGGACTCAGACGGACAAAGACGCCGGAAAATCTCTCTACTCAGCCCCAGGGAAAAGGATGAGAGAATCCACCGAGAGTACCCCGGACTCCAGCGTGGGCAAGCCTGCGCTGAAGAAGGTGAAGACTCGAGGTCGGGTACTCGTACCTACGGCCTCGAGTTCTCCAATCGTGGCATCATCTGCCCTGAACAAAAAGGGGATAAAAAAGAAGGAGGTCCATAAGCGAGCTCGTCCCGAAGCGGTTCTTATCAAGCCATCCGAGGGTTTGAGCTATGCCGAGGTCCTCAGTAACATTAGGAGGACGGTGAGGCCGGAAACCCTTGGCGTTAAAATCAAGGGTATTCGGAAAACGCGGGATGGTGACATTCTCATTGAAGTGGGAATTGAGGCAGGAGGCAGAAGCGATCTGTCCACTGCCATCGAGGAAGTAGTTGGCGAAGAGGGGAAAGTCCGGGAGCTGGTCCCTCGTGCTGAGGTCGAGGTGCTTGACTTCGACGAGCTCACTGGAGATCAAGAAGTCAGAGAGGCGGTGAAGAAGCACTTTGGTGACGGCATGAAGGGATGCATGAAAGTGAATCTAACGAAGGAGACCTTTAGGGGTAACCTTAAGGCCTTCGTCGAGATGGATGAAGACTTGGCCGTAAGGCTGACGCGTGCAAGGCACCTCAAAGTTGGGTGGGTGTCCTATCGTGTCAGGAAGAAGGTGAATGTGACCCGGTGCAACCGCTGTCATGGCTGCGGTCATATGGCAGCGGTCTGCACCGGTCCGGACAGGAAGATGTGCTGCTGGAGATGCGTCAAGGAGGGACACAGGTCCGTGGAGTGCGAAAGTGCTCCGCACTGTTACCTCTGCGTCGCAGAAGGCGAAAGTTCCCGGGTCGACCATCTTCCGGGAACTGCACGGTGCGAGGCGTACCGGGGAGTGACGCCGAAGGTGAAGCCTCGAGGTGCTCGGCGATAAAGCCCTGTCAAGATGCCGAAGGCCGACGAGCCCGTTGCGTGACACTTTCGTGCTACTGAGGACGATGCGTGCATCTTGGTAGGGTCGAACGCAGGAAACTGTAGTCCAAGCTGGCAGAACAGAGGAAAGCCGAAGCGCGGCGTAATGGCCTTATCCCCATTTTCCTAAAGTATTGCCAAAGCGGTTCCAGGGGAAATGGGTTGGCAGGGATAAGGAGTTAATGTTTAGTGGATAGGTGCCGTTTAGCAAGTCCCACAGTCACCTGCGTCTCTTGTGGACTGGGGGCTCGTGAGTGCGCTTAACGCTTGTGTACACTTTGTGTACATTGACGTAAAGGGCATATATCGGGCGCGTGGCCCTCAAGGTACGGAGGTGGTAAGTGCATGAGCATTTCTCCGTTTTTACTCCTATAGTAAAAAGGGGGGAAAAAAAATTGTAAGGGAAGGTTGTCAGGGTTAAACCTCGTCAAGATTGGATCATTATGGTTTTTTCGAATAAACCTAGTGACACCTATGAGCTAGCGTGTCAATACTACTTAAGGTGGTACGTAACTTTTGTATAGGGCTGTCCATCTCGAGCTCTTTTGTCAAAAGTGGAGTGCTGACGTAACGTTTCCGAGAGTACTCAATGTTAGCAAGGATTAACCAATTAAAGGGCCGGATAGAGTAACGAATTCCGCGCGCGAGCCAGGCGGACTAGCCTCTGAAAGTATGCAATCGCCGCCAAGCTTGGAGCGAACTTTTCTGATTAAAAAAACATTAACAAAATCCCCGAAAAGTGCATAAAAGTCAGCCAGGAAGTTGTTCATACTGATTCAAAGTATCCATCTGCTAAGTTTGAAGAATTTGCATCATATACTTTCAAAACTGCGAAGAGTTTAGTGCCAGATTTACTTTCGGATTAGTCCGCAAGTGGTGGGCAATGCTGCCGTATGTGATAATATATTCAACGATGAAAGGACACTATTTTACTGCATGAAATCATTTCTATGTATTTTGAGGCGCTGAATTCGAATATGTCCGGCGTTCTTTATAAAAGTATTTCCTTTCGTTTAAATTGCAATTCTTCAAACAAATTATGAAAAGATTAATGTTTTTATCTGAACAATTTTTTATTTGAAAAATGGCTTATTTCAAAACGAAAACGTCTCCAGTAACTTTTTCATAAAGTTCATATTCCCAAAGTTGTAAATTTTTGAAGGTCGAAAATTCGACATTTCTCTCTAACTTTGACTGTTATTCACTTTCCAACGGTTTGCTGCTACTTAAAATTGAAAAAAGCTACATTAATATCCCACGCTTGTTCGTCTCAAGTACGCTGACGTTCTTTTTTCAATGTTTTCTTTAAACATGTTCATTCTTAGCAATAAACCATTGAAACGCTGATATTATCAAGTGAACACGTGCTCTTACTCGCTTCAAAATATTTGGATCATTTTAGGTATCGGGGAGTTTTGTTTCAATAACGGAAGTAATTTTAACGTTTTCCTGCTAATCATCCCGCATAATACACAAATGTTTCGCAAACATTTTAAGAAACTTTTTTGGCAAACCAAAAACGTTCTGGCATTTTTAGTGATAAAAACGTTCTGAAAACGTGGGATACTTCAGCTGATTTTTGAGCTAAAGTCAACAAAACTTTTCAAAAACGTTTGACCAGTAAAAATTTGAGTAACTCTAATTTCGAAACGTTTTCAAAACGTTCGGAAAAAGGTTTGAAAGAAATTTCGTAAACGTTGAAAAGAAGCTTGAGAAACGTTTGAGAAAAGGTCAAGAAATAAAATTTCAAACGATCGAAATTCCGAAGGCATTCAAAACGTTTTTTAATCGTTTGATCAAAGACTGTATCAGGTAGATCGTGTGACCTTACTCGCGAGTGGCAGGAAACTATGGTTAGAAATAAGGGTTTGGTCTAAATACAATTGAAAGTATATGAGCTATTGAAATTTTTTTTATTTTTCGATCAAACGTTTTTCAAACTTTCTAAGAACGTTTTGCAAATCTTTGACCAATGTTTCTCAAACGTTGGGTAAATGTTTTGTAAACGTTCCATACATGTATCCCAAACGTTGAGGAGATGTTTGAAAATATAATCTGCTCAAATCCTGCTTGGTCTAACGTTGACAAAACGTTTTCAAAACGTTTATGAAAAGTTTTGTCCAGTCAAGGAATAAGAAATGTGCAAAAGTATCCAACGTTTCGAAAACGTTGTAAAAACGTTGCTTTTAAAAGATATTACCAAACGTTTTAGCGTTTGCTAGAAAACGTTTTCGAAACGTTTGGATGAAGTCCAGTGTTATTCGGGGCGTTACTAGTACATTCGCGTGATAATCGACTCGACGAAACCGGATTTTAAAGTGCACTGATTTTAAGGGTAAATCTTGAAGAATAAGTAGCTTTTTCAGTTTAAAGAAGCATGAAACAGGTCGAAAATGAAAAACAGTCAATGCTAGCGAAAAATGTCGAATTTTCGACGCTCAAAAATTTATAACTCTTGAGATATGAACTTTACGATATTGTTAGTAGAGACGTTTTCATTATGAAATAAGACATATTTTTAAATAAAAAGTTGTCCAGCTAAAAACATCAATCTTTTCATCATTTGTTCAAATATTCGCAATTTAAACAAAAGGTAATACTTTCATGAAAAACACGGGGCATATTCGGGCTCAGCGGCACAAAATACATAGGAACAGTATAGTTAGGCAGCATACGGCAGCATTGCCTACTGGCGAACTAATCCGCCAGTACATCTGGCACCAAACTCTTCACAGTTCAGAAAGTATATGATGAAAAATCCTGAAACTTAGCAGATGGATACTTTGAATCATTTAAAGCATTCCCTCGCTGACTCTTAGGCACTTTCCGAAGATTTTGTTGATGCTTTTTTAATCGGAAAAGTTCACTCCATATCAGCGGCGATTGCATACTTTCAGGGGCTATTCTCACCGGCTTGCCCGCGGAAGTCTTTATTTTATCCGGCCTTCCAATTCTGTCGTCAAGGTTGACTATCTGTGATTGAATAAATGAGGAGTTCTAGATAAGAAGGCGACAGGCGCTCGAAGACGAGTAAAAGTATTGTCCACGCTGTCACGAAATGTATCAAAACTGAAATTCCGAATTCGAAGAAACCAAAGGTACAGTTAGATAACTCTTGAAAAATGAACTTGAGTTTCCTCTTACAGTTTTTATCTCGGGTTGCTAATTTTCAAGTAAATAAATAAAAACTGACTTATTTAAAATTGAAAAACCAATATTTTTTCAGATTAAACTCGCCGTAAATAATTTGTTTATCAACGAATTTCCAAATTTCTTCTTGCGTTTTATTCGCGACACTCTAGTGGAGGTGACAGTGTTCAAAGAAAGGTCAAAAGTTAATTTCTGATCTATGTTTATTTAATCCGAATGAAAAATCATGTTTTTAGACTTTCTCATTAAAGGGGGATTGGGGAAATTTGAGCTTACGACAAACTTCCTGCAAAGATTTTTCCGCTAATATGTTAGCCAATTTTGTGCGAAATCTCAATTCGATTAGATTTTTGGTTTCATTAGGTAGAGTGAGTTTATTATGAGCTTGCGACGCGTCACGACAGGATTTTTCAGTGGTTGCCGGAGCGCTGATGGGAGTGCGAGCGAAGGGCAAAGCGAGGACGATGCTCAATGTAATAGAAAAATGTTGAACGTTTCTCGTTTGTTTCCGTTCTATTTTTGGCTTTTCTTCGATACAATGGTCCATTATTTGAATATTCTCTGAGTTTCAACGTTCCTATAGAGATATTAATGTGTAAAATTACGTATCAGTTTTTCGTATCATGACTTCTATTGAAGCTAGTGCATCAACGTCAACTCAGAAAAGAAAGTCTAACGATTCATTGTGCAGTAAAAATGATGACAATTATGGTTACGACAGAAAAATTAACAAAACTGCACGTGCTACGGTGAGCCATATATTTTTTTCGTAGAGGTTTTAGAATAGATATTCATTTCCAGGTAAAACTGGAAATTTCTTGAATTCAAAAAATGCTTTAAAGGATTCCTCAACAATGCCTTATTCTTAACATATACAAAACTTTAGGAAACTAGTTTTTCAAATGATAATTAAAAACACTTTTGTAACATTCCCGAAATTCATCAGATTTCAAAAAGATTTTTACACCAGTGTCAGGCTACGTCAACTGTGCCCATGAAATTTTTGTGATTTTTCAAAAAGTGGCGATTGAAAAAATCTTATAATAATGGCATCACAAGGGATCACTTTCAACCATTTTTCAAAAAAACCGCACCGTTTTTATCAATTTTAATATTATTGATTTTTGCAACTTTTAATAGAAAAATAATCAATTTACGATTCGTTTGCAATAACCGAATGGAATTTTCTACGACAATTTTGAAGCATTTTCTCTTTCTAATAAGAATTCCTCTTTAATTCTATTTGCAAAATTATCATTTTTTCATGAACAATCATTTCGAACAAATTCGATTATTTATAAATTCTAGACCCCTGATTCCAATAGTTTGCTTTGTACTTCGCTCACATTCATCAGCGCTCCGGCAACCACTGAAAAATCCTGTCGTGACGCGTCGTAAGCTCATAATAAACTCACTTTATCAATGAAACTAAAAATCTAATCGAATTGAAATCTTGCAAAAAGTTGACCAATATATTAGCAGAAAAATCTTTCGCAGGAAGTTTGTTGTAAGCTCAAATTTCCTCGATCGCTTCTTAATGAGAAAGTCTAAAAACATGGTTTTTCATCCGGATTAAATAAACATAGATAAGCAATTAACTTTTGACCTTTCTTTAAACACTGTCACCTCCACCAGAGTGTCACGAATAAAACGCAAGAAGAAATTTGAAAATTCGTTGATAAACAAATCATTCACGGCGAGTTTAATGTGAAAAAACATGGTTTTTTCAATTTAAAAAAAGTCAGTTTCTATTTATTTACTTGAAAATTAGCAACCCGAGATAAAAACTGTAAGCGGAGACTCAAGTTCATTTTTCAAGAGCTATCGAACTTTATCATTGGTTTTTTTCAAATTCGGAATTTCACTTTTGATACATTTCTTGACAGCTTTGACAATACTTTTACTCGTCTTCGAGCGCCTGTC
>WSXT02082967.1:0-11947 GCA_011762715.2 Neuroterus valhalla
AAATCATTGTGCACAATGTATATGAAAATTATTTCCTTGTACTATAAGCTATACATAATTTATATTCACTTATATATAAGCTTGATCCTAGAAAAAAATGGAGAATATGATAATATTATTATGCATATTTTGCACAACTTGATATAATCATAGTGACTTATAAATTCCCCTACAATTTTCACAAATTGCTAACAATTCTTGGTTCATATAAATTACACAGGTGCTACCAACAAAAGAATTGGCATTTCCATATGATCCGAATCTTCAATTGGGTTGCAATTTCTAACTGCATCTCAAATACGCATTTTTTATTCACACCCCCATTTGCAACTTTATTACCTTTTTTTTCGAATTGAAAAAAATGATATTACTAAAAATTTTATCATTTGAAATTTGAACAAGTTCCCGATCACTTATTGGGTTGCAAGCTCAACACTATATACGTAGCATTAGATTTAACGATTGCAACCACTTTGCAAATTTATAACATTTTTCGTCACTAAGCTAAAACTTAAAAAAATCAAGAATCAACAAATATAACGAACTGCATGTAGCGTAAAAAACAATGAGGTTGCAAATCTTGCGTTTAGTTCTAAACAATAATTTAAATCATTATGCAAGTTTGCAACTTTATTCTAATTTTTTCCTATGTACGGTTTCGAATGGGAGAGGGAATAGAAGCATGTAGATTCTGGATGGATGTAGAAGACAAAATGTGTTGAATCTGTGGATATGAAGTGGAGTCGTGGGAACATGTGTTAGAGGTGTGCACTGGAGAGTGAGAGGAAGGAAAAAGTTTGAGTGATTGTGTGAGAGGAATATTGGATGAAAGCGGTCAGGGACTAGATTGGATTAGGAGACTCGAAGAGTTAAGGGAAGGAAAAGTCAAGGGTTTTTCCGTTTAGAAGGACGTTAGATTAATAAAGCGAAAAAGTCGAGAAATATATGAAATTTAGAGAAGGTCAGAGGAAATGGAAGCCCTGGAAGCTCGATCATGCGAATCTTAGTATGGATGTAAATAGTAGCAAATAGCCGGGAGATTAGTCGGAAAATTAGTTAAGCATTATACTTAAGCTAGAATAAGTAGTTTAAGACATTTATGTAACCTATTGTAAAGGGAACGGAGGCCCTCAAACCCGTAAAAGGGAAGAGAATAAATTACAAACAAAACTTCCATTAATCCCTAAATAAACATGTTCCGGACCTTCAAATTGGTTGCAAATTTAAATTTCGTATTGGAGGACTAAATTTAATGTACTATTCCATTCGCAGGAATATAGAATTTTTTCTCGAGCGTCTATTCAATAGAATATCTTTTTTTTTTAATATACATGTTCCCAAACTCTGACGGGGTTGCAAATCAACATTGTTTAATAAGGCTGTACGTTTTATGTAGCTGAAAAATTTTAAAAATATTGCATTTATTGTCAAATTTTTTTCTCTACAGGCTGGCCTATATTACTATTTTATCAAGTCAACAAAATATTTTTAGTGTAAGCAATAGTTTTGATTGAACCTTAATCTCCTATGTGTAAATTTAAGACATATTTATCTTGAATGGGTAATAATGTATATAATTTATTGAAGTACTCGGAATGATTCAACTAAGTGTTATACGTGCTCGGTTACTCGTTAACACTTAAACGGCTCGTGTTTCTGTTTCAGCGGAATAAAAGGAACACTAGTTTCAACGAGAATTGCAGCACCAATTGAGAGAAAAACGATAGTCGATAATTATTATTGGATACTTCGTGGAGTAATCCTCGTGACCGTAAATTATTGTGACGGCTGAATCTCTTTGTTTTTTGCTTTCATCCTGTTAGTTTTTATAGCAGATACTGCTGTGCTCGTTGATACTTTTAGCTCTGTCTATCTTAGTCACAATTCAACGATAACTTTGGAGAAAAACTGGTCCTTTTTTTTCAGCAATTTCATTGATCTGTTTCTGTATCTATGTATAAAGGCTAAGATGAACTTGGAGAAATGTGGTATCTGAATCGGGATGATATTTTATTCGAAATAATGCAAATGAAACGTGATTTCAATCAAATAAGATAAGTTGTACTTTAAATAAAGTGAGTCTGACTAAATTCAAAGTGAAAGTAAACGAATTCCTGTGATCTGAAGTAATTCTGAAACATTCTTGCCTGAATTATTTGCTGTATTTAAAGTGGTTCCGAGTAAGTTGAGTATCATTTCAGATGGATTGAGAAGAATTAGAATAGAATCAAAACAAATCGAATTGAATTCAGGTGAATTGATTGACTCCAGAATACATCTGAGTTTTACTCCCTGTCACACTCCCAAATAGCACCTTTATTACTCCTCCGTCCTGCAGTTCCCTGCCCCTATACTTCCTACCAAACAAGTACCCCTGAACTTCTCTCAGCTCCTCTTTCTCCTGATTCCAAGCCCACAATGTCTTCTTAACTTTCATTTCCTCATACCCTACCTCCACCACTCTCCCTTTTTCCTCTCTCTTCTAGCTCTTTCATTCAGCGTTTTCAGAATTTCCCTTTCTTCTCGTGTCAGGTCATGATCAATATGACCCCCTTATCTTCTATATGGCTGTTACCCTGCATCACCCCCAACTTATCTTTCTAGCTCTCCAACTCCAAACACTGCTGCTTCACTTTCCGTGTTTCCCCTCGAGCCCTAATTAAACTAATTTGCCCTGAAACCTTTCTATGCTTTGTAGCATGGCTTCCACTTCCTTCTATTCTTCCCTGCTCCTTACCCTTAACCCTCTTATCACAATACCCCTCCTCCTCTCCTTTTTTTCTCTACCCTCCATTCTTATCTCCATCGCCCTTATCCTTTCCCTTGCCAGCACCTCTTCCTCCTCGTTCATGCATTACCCCACTTTCTTTTCAATCATATTCTCAACCTCGTCCCATATACCTTTCTGCTCTCCCTTCCACCAAGCCACCATCTTCTAAACTAACCTAGCCTCTGACTCCTCAAATTTTTTGTCTGCCTTCTCCTTTCACAACCTGATATTCTCCTTCATCTGTTTTTTTCTCATCTCCTTTTTTCTTCTTCACTGACACTGGCACTGTCTCTAACCTTTATACTTTCTTCCTCAGATCTCTCATCTCTTTTTCCCGTTTCTCTCCCCTGAAGCTCCCATCCGCCTTCATAGCCCTTATTTCCTGCCTGAGCCCCTTTATTTCCGATATCGAAGTCGCCAGGGTATCACTGTTCAAATGTTGAATGGACTTTCTACGACGTTTTTCCGGCCTCTCTTGGTTATCTTTCTCCCTCTTCTGAAGCAAAGAGCCGTCACCTTCACTTACGCTAGTAATTGCATCACTTGCCTTCTCGTTCCTCCCACTTACTTCGCTAATCTTTTTCCCTTCCGTCCGATATCACTTTCTCGCTCAGTGACTACCTGGCCTTCCTTCAGTTAATGAGATTTCTCCATCCTACTGAACCAAAAGATCAGAGGTGACCAACGCGTGAGCAACGGTGTAAATAACTGTCACTCGTCAATCCCCTCTCTTACCACGAAGTCAGACGAAGCCCGTGGTGAAACGAGGAGAAAATTCTCTATGAAGCGCTTGGAGAAGGGAAAGGATGGAGAAGCGCGCCAGCCTTGCGTTGGACACCCCTGCAACATATGTATCTGTTTTTGGTTCCGCCTTTATGTCCTCTCCATATACCTTACTCAACTCTTTCGGTTATCCTACATCCCCTCTATTCCACCTTAAAAACTCTTGTAGACACCTTTTTTGATAACCTAACCTTACTTCTCCTTTTGATCTGAACACTACCATCTCTACCCAATAAAAAATTCTTTTTATTTCCTCCACTCACCTCTTTCACCCTCACCCACCCCATGAATTTCCACCTTCATACTCCAATGACACGTTTGAAACAAATTCCGTAAAACTCTTTCACCACCTGTCCGCAAAAGCACTTTCCCACCGCCATCAACATGCAAGTACAACAGAAAATGAACAAGATATTGCATTCAAAGATCATAGAATAATAGATTTTCGGTCTTTACAAAAGGAGGAAGTTCAGAAAATAAAATAAAATCTACAACAGAAATGGTACATTTTAGGGTACAAAAAAAATGCCCCGTAGAGATTCATAAATGGCTGTGGAAGATTAATTATTCAAACAATCATTTTTCACCATCCAACATTCAACAAAGTGGAACATTGTTAAACGAGAGGAGGAACCATCATGCATATCACCTTCTAACCATTCGCGACTGATGATTATTTATTAAAAAATTTTTTATCCCCTCCTCGCCCATAACACATACTAGAAGCCAGCGTATATAGATTCCAATTTTTGAACTCTCATAAAAATATAGCTAACAGTTCTTCCAGGAAACCAAAGTCATCAATGGATTCTCCTCGGAAATACCCTTTGGAGATCAGAAAATCAGAAATGAAAATAATTAATTTAAAATATCGTATTGTTCATGATTTTCAAATTTTTCAAACAAATAAGGAATACCATTTCAAGTTTAATCTGAACCTAGGAAAGTTCTTCATAGTCAAATTGATTAATGCAAGTTTTGGAAATTGAACAATATCAATTTTACCTAATATTATTTTTTTCTGGAAGAACTGCCAGTTATATTTTTATGAGAGTGCTTCAATGGATAATTATCAATCGCAAATGGTAAATAGGTGATTGGTATGATGGTTCCTCCTCTTGTTTAACGTTGTCTCACTTTCTTGTATGTTAGAAAGTCAAGAAACGATGAAAACATTTTATGAACAATTTAATTGTTTCAATAATTATTCTTCATTAGCCATTTATAAACCTTCACGGAGCTTTTCATTCGTTATCTGGCAATGCTTTCCAAATTGTCATCGGATTGATACATTTGTTTGAAACATTATCCGAATGTAAATTAACAATTTATCTATCCAAATTATAATTTTTTCTTCCAACCTGATTCCGGTAACTCCGAAAGATATCGCTGGGAGGAATTCAGTGATACTCTTAGTTTTTTTATGTGACCACTACTTTTCCTATAATCACTGTCCCAAATTTTGAATCTATATCTATAGCTAACTTCAGTGTCGTCAGATGGACGCCATTGCTGCAACCTTTTTTCAGCTTCAGGGGTCTCAAAACGACGTCCCTCAAGTGGACAGAACCATAATGTATTTTTTGAAAATAATCTATTCCATAATTTAGTGCTAATTTAGTGCTGAATAATGCCCAAATATCAAATTAGCTAGAAGTCAAGCTGACAAAACGACGCGTATATCACGAATACAAATAAGTAAAACGATTTCTCTCTTTCACAGGAATTCAGCACTAAATTTGATACTTGGGCATTAATTAGGAATAAATTAGTACTTAATTCTTGTGTAGAAGAAAAGTCGATATATTTTGTTGTTCTTCTGATTAAGGCGTGGTGCTCTAAACTTGACTTCCAGCCAGCAGACCATAGGGGTTTGCTTTGTAATTATCATGGGATTGAGTTCGGTCTTGAGGCATTGATTAGCATTGAATTAGCACTGAATTACTGTCAAAATAAAAAATCGTTATTCTTATTTGTTTTCGTGATATACGCGTGGTGCTGTCAGCTTGACTTCCAGCTGGCAGAACCACGAGGTTTTTCACAAAATTAAAAAGCACTAAATTTGATATTTGGACATTAATTAGCAATAAAATTAGCACTAAATTATAGGATAGATTATTTCCAAAAAATACATTTTGGTTCTGTCCACTTGAGGGACGTCTCAAAACGTGGTGATCCATTGAAAATTCAAGATGTGGAATTCCAGACAGGCCTAACACTTTCTCAATCATAAAGGGTGAGAATGTAAGAAATGTACGCAAAAATTCATTATTCATTTTCCATTTGGGAGCAATATTCATCAAATGAAGAGAGACCTAACTAATGCTACTCATCTTTGCCGCAAGACTAAAAGCAGCTTCAGTTCCAGGAATTCGACTTTATGCCATATCTTACATGCTTTCTTACTCTAGTTGCAATATTTTTTAAGGTTGATTATTATGAGGAAATCAGAGTGCATACAAACCCATCACGAAGGAATCTTATTAAAAGTAAATTGATATACTAGTGCTCAGACAGGTACACCACTACATGAGGATATTTTTGCTTTTAAATTGAGAGCATGTGCCTGACTTCAAGAAGATGGTTTGAAAATTTTATCATGTTCTCACTATTATTTCCTTGCAATTCTAAAGAATAATAAGAACTCTGAATATGTTCACCTTGATGGGAATTCCGAATCTCAATATTATTTGTAAGTAAGAATACCAAGATTCTCCGTAAGTTGGCAAGAATAATATTAATCGCAAATTATTATTAAAGCTCTTTTCTCAGTAGTACAGAAAACATCTTTCTGTCTTTGTATACAAAAAATGTCTTCAACTGCCAACAAAATTTAGATAAAAAATTTACAGGAATCAGAAGAGGATAAATCATCCCTCCTAGAATATTCTAAAGAAGAAGAGAACTGATAACTTTTGAATGTTTTTCTAGTTATCTATTCAGAAGCAGTGAACTTTTCTTTGTATAAATACTCGCTTCCATTATTAACACCACCTTTTAAGAATAAAAAGAAAAACTATCTTGATTTTAGTTCTTTGAAGTACAACTGTACACGGAGAAAGATCGTGGAAGAAGGACGGTTATCCCGGGAGGAAGAGGAGTCGAACTCTCGTTACTCAGAGTCCCTGATAAAGAGGGTTGAAGGGTTACAATAAGAGTAATGTGAAATAAGAAACAAGAACAAAGGCGAAAGAGTCAAGCGCATATGGGTGAGATGGATTTCAAAAATTGGAAAATAGATAATTCTGTGGGAGTTGTATACTGCACTTTGGAAGATGCTCGGGTGACAAAATAAGCCCGTAGATCCACAAGTCGTTGCAACATAAAAATAAGGATGGTAGAACCATGAAGTGTTGAACCGTACAGTATCGTCATCAACAACGGTATTGAAATGGATTGAACCGCCTTGATCGTATCGAGTAAACTTTCTACTTTTACAACCACGCTCAGCGAAAATTATATAGGTCGCTTCCACTGGAACGATATCATGGAACCTAAACGAGGGTGCAAGTGTGATGAACTGCAGTCAACCCTGTCACGCGATCATCCTTTGCATTTGTCTACTGTTTTGCAAACTTTCGTTTTAGCCTCTAGGAACAAAGCTTCGCTAATATGAAACTTTTCTGGCTTTTTGCTCAGTTTTCAAACTAGATAAAGGGCGATGGAACTTATCCTTCCATGAAAAAACAACTTTCAAATTAACAATTACATTTTTGATGTGAATGAGATATTTTGGGACGTTAGCCTTTGCACCAAATTCCTTGAACAATATTACTATTGTCCAGTCTATTTAATATATTATTTGTAAATCTCAAAACCGTCGTGAGGTCACTCTTGTTTCTGAATGCCATGATTATGTTGTAGCACCCGGGAATTCTCACGATTTGCTTGGATACCCCTTCTACATACGAAATACTAACGAAAGACCTAATTTCTTGATTTTGAACTATTTGGTTTATTCCACGCTGTCGATCTGTTTTTTTTCTTGGTCTGAGGTGAATTTGAAACCAAAATCGTTTCAATTTAACGCTTCACAGTGGTTTGAAATCCCAAAAAGCTGGCCAAAATCAGAATCTTGATATTTCACTTCGAGTACCCATATAAAGTTTGTGGGGTCACTGATATAAAAAAAGAACTCAAAAATCCAAAATTAAAAATAGCAGACATAAAATGGCGGACATCGTTCCAAAATTCGCCATGCATCCACTTGAAAATGAGTATTGAGGGGTTTTCGGGGTCGCTTTTTCCAAAAATGAAGTAAAAACTCCCGGATTGGAAATGCCAAACCCAAAATGGCGGACATTCTTCTCGAATTTATCATGCATTCACTTGAAAATGAGTATTAAGAGATTTTATGGGTCGCTGGTTTTGAGAATCAATTCAGAACGACACTCCCACTTTTGAACCTGCATCGCGGATTCTACAATAAACAAATAAAAAATCTCATATTATACTCCTATTTTTATTATTTATTGACGTTTAGTAAAAAAAAATACTTCGTTTTACAGATATTCATCCGGATGTATGGAAAATTCTTAAATGATCGTAAAAATTGTTTCGTACACCCGATATACTGTCTACAATTGATTCCGAACATTACAGAAGATATATTCAAAAACGTTTGATGAATAGAAAAGAATCTCGAGGGATTAACGGTTGCTGGTCGGAGCGTTATGCGGTGTCTGGAGAATCACGATATAGCCGCGCGCAGATAGTAACACGGCGTCAGAAAAACGGCTTTTCTTGAAATGGGGCAGCTCGGGGCAGCAAGTGAAAACGGTTTCGAAAAGTGGACACTTTTCCGCAATAGAAACAATAAATATCGACACAGGAACTCTTAGGAAAGAAAAGAATTCTCCTCGCGAACTTGTAGAAAGAAGATCAATTTTTCTCCTGATATACATCGCACACATCGTAAATATGTTTGCGAATTATGCATATTTCATTATGTATTCCTAATCAATGTACCTTTACGAGCATTTTCCAGGTCGCACAAACTTTTTCTACCAAAAACTCACTGAATATGGCAAATTTTAGAGAAAGCCCGCCATTTTGGGTCCACCATTTCGAATTTGGAATTTTCCACTTCATTTCTAAAATCAGCGACCCCGAAAACCCCTTATTACTCATATACAAGTAAATGCATGGAAATTTTTAGAAAAGCGGCCACCATTTTGGCTCTGTCATTTTGAATTTTGGATTTTTAACTTCATTTCCGAAATTGGCAACCCCAAAAACCTTATGTGGGTACGTGTTATCGAACATAATCGGAGCCAGCGACGTTTAGTAATATGAGCACGTGATCATCCGAAATCCTAATTCCTCTAATTTTTTCCACTTAGTCAAAGCTATTAGGCACTCTTGATTCAGGACCTTCAATATTATTAGCAATTACGTTTGTTATAGAACACGCTAGATCGTAGGTCGCACTACATACATATGATACGATTGGCCTAAGCGAAGGTCATATCTTATGAATTTTTGGAAGACCATAAAATATGGAGAGCGTAGCATGATATGCCTTGCGATTTTCTGCGGAAAGCTCATTTATGTAATTTTTTTAATCCCACTTGTAAACTAATCTTTTTACTTCTCTCGCGATAACTGCTGTTGTATCTCTATCTCCCGAAACTGAAGTTTCTCGATCCTGTAATGAATCAATAGTATTCCTTTAATAATTACGTTGATGATATGTTTATCATCTACTGATCAGTGTTTTTTATTAAACGAGCTTTTGCTTCACGACGTGGAGCCTCTTTGGTAAAAAAAATGATTCCATAACCTCTTTAACATATGCGATGAAGTAGAAAGAAGTTTCTTGTATAACAACAGAATTTTATAGGCGATGTAAAACACTAATGAACATAAAACATAACCTATAAACACACCGAAGCGACACTTATAGTTTAGGCTCACATAAGACCACAGTTCGTTGAAATAAGAGGTAGTTAAGAATCTGAATTATTATGAATGAAACGAACAGGTCGTTCTCAATGCCCAGAGCTTACATCGTTGTAAATGATTTTTGACGGGCCATCGCACCATGTTAAACACTGTTCGAGGAGAAAGACGCTAATGGCGTCAATTGAGATTAAACATTGACTTGTGAGTTCAAATCAAGATGACACGATGATGAACGAAGATGATACGAAGATAATCGAAGGTGATGCGGAGATGATCGAAGATGGTACCAAGATAACCGAAGATGATACGAGGAAACCAAGATGGAAGCAATAACACCAAATTGCGAAAAATGGAGGAGGATATTATTATTATTCTCCAACTATTATTAACAATTTTTGGTCGATAAAATAAGATTATATAGATAGACGTGTGTTTTCAAATCGAAAGGTGTGGTATCTTTGTTATTGGAAAAGCTCATTCAGGCAAATCTTTTTGGTATGTCTTTACATGCGAAAAATGATATATTATATATTTTATTATATTATATTATATTTCTAAATATATTAGTAAGAGATCTAGAGGGCTCATTCGTAAAAGGTAAAATCACGACTTTGCTGAAATCGAAAATCTGTAAATTGTTCACCTGAGATTGTACATTAACATTGTTGATCTCTTCAACGCTTTTATTATTAAATTTGTTTATAAATTGAGGTGGGCAATCATTTTGTCTTCAAATTTAAATGACTTTCAAAATGTTATCATTTCTAAACTTTCGCTTCTGTTTCGCTCGTGCTGCAAATGTCGGGGCAGGCATCAATAGATTCGATAACGTATATTGTTTATAAAAATGTGATTCTTTGCTATACTTTCGACCGGGAATGACGAAAAATAGTATGCACCACGCGAGCAGAAGTTTGAAAGCCCTGAACAGGGAGGTATGATGCCCTCGGCTTCGCCTCGGCCACTATATCACCCTGGGCAGGAATTTCAACTTTCTACTCTTGTAGTGTAATATAATATTATTATTGGGTCAATTAAAAACGACATTTTTCAGCAAACCAGTGAAGATGTCAATAAACGATATTTCTGAATCTTTCATAGTTTAAGCGGAAGAACACATTTTTATTTTTTGAAAGCTTTTTTGATTGGCAAAACCACAACAGTTGTCTACAAGAAACAGAAGACAGACCATAGACTGCAGACTACAGACAGAGACTTTTGTAGCAATGGTTTTTATGTCTCAGGAGGCCTCAGAACGTGGAGATTTGATCAAAACTAAAGAAGTAAAATTTTACATGAAACTAATATCTTCTCATTTAGAATCTGAATGTGAAAAGGATAGGTTTTTTGCATAGGTTTCAAAACCTGATGTAGAAGATAGAAAGGCAAGCGCAATAAGTCGAAATAAAGAAAAGCTTATATGCTTGTAGCGTGGCTGCTCTTATCCCACTCCCATGCGGACGCTCACGAGCTCTCTCTCTCTCTCTCTCTGTATCTCACGTAATCGGAATCAGAAGTTCTAAAATGCGCACAATATTCAAATCAGTTTTTTTTTTCAAATTTCATCATGGACTTTTCAGAAAGTTAATAGAAAATCAAAAGAAAAGTTATCATATAAAAATTAAAGAAGGCTTTGTGCATAGAGTACATATTCGATGTCAGTATTAATAAGTGACAAATTTTTATATTCATATCAACCTATATAAATTGTATCAACAATTCAGCAATGGTTACGGTTATTTATATCTGCTGTAAGAGTACAGGTTAAAAATACAGTTCAAAGTTAGGGCGCTTTAGCGCCAACTTTGGGTGCTAGTTGTGTAAATGCTAGTAGAGGCGAAGCTTTGTTATAACTCTTCTCTAGGGATCTCTATATCAATCCAGCAAAGCAACTAGCCCACGCGAGGTATGTGTTATTGGGAATGGTTAAACTGCAATACGCCACCTGGTGACAAAACTCAAAACTAGAAAGAATAGGCACTCGAATGTCTAAACCTATGTGAAAAGCGTAAATAAACCAGAACACCTGTGTTCCACCTTATTACGGAGACAGAAGTTCTTTCTCCTCCTGAGGAGTCCAAAACCCGAATCTTTTGTTCTGTTTTCGGCTGTAATAGCAGAGCGCGTAAAAGTCCGGAATTGAGTTTTCACCACTTTCCAAAAGCTGGTATGACAATTAAATACACAAATAGACTTGGACAAATTGAAGCAGTCGATAGGAGAAACATTTGGGAAAGAGTTTGAAAAATGGGAAAAGAAGTGACATCAAACATGCTAGTTTGCTCGCGTCATTTTGTACAAGAGACTCGTTGAACACAGGGCCAAGTAAGTCTGAAATCTATTTGTTTTTTTATTTTATAATTTTATGTAATCTTTTTAATTTATTGTTTTTTTGTTTTTCGATTTGTTCTTTATTATAAAAATATAACTGTATGTGCATGTATATTACCTATTAAAAACCTCGCCTATTACGTAACCTCAAAGTTTTAT